>BGNK01003071.1:0-83560 GCA_003297005.1 Symbiodinium sp. clade A Y106 | reverse complement strand
CTTCAGGGTTTACAAGGCTCTAGAGTCTTCTGGCTTTGGGCTTAGGGGTTTCAACGGGTTTGGGGGAGAGGGGAGGGGGGGAGGGGTATTGGGCTCTCTGGGTACGTTTGAAATGAATCTTGCAGCCTCGGGAGCCTCGCCTGTGAGGGTTGATCGTTGAGGGTTTAGGGTGTTTAGGGTTGAGGGTTTGAGGTTGAGGAGTTGAGGGTTTAGGGTTGATGGTTGAGGGTTTAGGGGTGTTTAGGGTTGAGGGTTTGAGGATTGATGGGGATGGCGTCGCAAACCGCTAAACCCAACGACCGAGGAGCAAAGATCCAGCTTGCCAGCCATCAACTGACCCTCGGCGTTTCCATTCAGAAAGCCCTAGGCCCCAGAACCTAAGCCCTAAATCCTTAACCCTAAACCATCAGGCCCACCTCCCGACAGCCATGGAAACCCCTTGAAAGCCTTACCTGGACCCTCAAAGTATGTAGAATAATGGCCGTTTATAGGTTTTGGGCCATTATTTTACCTACTTTTAGGGGTCTAGGTATAAACCCTAACACCTCAACCCTTGGTAAAGGGACTCAAAAAAGCAAAACATCCTTAGATGGGTGGTTGTCAAAATTATGGTCCCTTTTTGGGTCCTTAATATAATACGGCACCTAATATTTACTAGGCTTTGGGGTACCAGTACCATACTTTAATACTTTTTTTCTTAAAGGAACCCTTATGAAATAGAAGTTTATATTTTTTTCTCCCTGGTTACTTAGAAGCCCAGTTTAGGGTACCCAACAAGGGACCATAATTTTGACAACTACCCATACCTTGAGTCCTAGACCCAGAGCCCCAAATCTCTGAACTCTGGGCCCCGAGTCCTGGCACTTGCAGTTGGGTTTAGGGCTTAGGGGTTAGGGGTTAGGGTTTTGGGTTTAGGGTTTAGGGTTTAGGGGTTAGGATTTAGGGTTTAGGGGTTAGGGTTTAGGGTTTTAGGGGTTAGGGGCTAGGGTTTAGGGGTTAGGGTTTAGGGTTTAGGGGTTAGGGTTTAGGGGTGAGGGTTTAGGGTTTAGGGGTTAGGGTTTTGGGTTTAGGGTTAGAAACTCCCAGCTACCTTCAATTAATACGTCCAATACCCTCTCTTAAGGGCCATAAGGGCTCAATACAAGGGCACTCGGGAGGATCCTGCTAGGGCTGTTAGGGTCCTCGGGGTTTAGGGCTCTTAGGGTTTAGGGCTGTTGGGTTTTAGGGCTTTGGGGTTTACGGGGTTTGTGGGCCCCAGAGCCTACGGCGAGAAGGGTTGAGGGCTTTAGGGTTCAGGGCTGTCCGGGTTTAGTAGGGCTTTTCGAGTTGAGGGCTCTTTTGTCTTAGGGTTTAGGGCTCTTGGGGTCTGGGTCTCTTCGGGTTTGGGGCTTTTCGGGTTTAGCGCCCTCCAACTGTAGCACCTTTAGGGTTTGGGGCTTTCGAGTTTTGTGGCTCAGGTTTGTTGTGTTTAGTGCTTATCGGGCTTAGCAGTTCGCGATTTCAGGTTAGCTGAGACCCCGAACGCCAAATCTCTACACCCGTCGAGAACCGAAGGAGGTTGCTGCAGGAGATCCAGAGGGATTGTGCCACTTGGCACGGAGGGTCTTTCGAACAGTGGCTTTGGGGTCTATAGGGTTCTTTGAGGTTTTTTGGGTGCCCAAAATCTGGGGTTGATGGCGAATAAACATTGTCCCCTAAACCCTAAGTTCTAAACCTCCATACCCTAAACACCAGAGCCAAACGTAGGTTAGGGTTGAAACGACTTGATTGTTCGATACCCAGAGGGTCCCACATACACTACCATTATGGAATTAGGTCCCCAAAACCAAAATAGGGATGGTTTTTTTGGGGCCTAATTCCATAGGTAGTGTATATGGACCCTCTGGGATAGATGGTTCCGCAGAATCCCCTGCACAAGCTTGGAACCTGATAGTGGCACAGCCCATGAGAGACTACCGTGCTTATCTAAACGGCTATTCTGGGTTTCTTGGTACTTGAGGGAAACTGCGAACTCCAAACCCGAACGCAACTTTACATATGCCCTCCAACTGAATTGCTTTTCTGGTAGAGTCTTTGCAAAAGGTAGCAAGGCAACCAGAAGAAGGAGCTACAATCGAGTCTGGGTACGATGTCGACTCTCCGATCCCGTTATGACCAATAGCCATAAATCTAAACCCCAAAACCCGAAACCCTAAACCCCTAAACCCCAAAACCCCAAAACCCTAAACCCTAAACCCCTAAACCCAAAACTATTAATCCCAAGCCACAAACCCGTCGAATATTCAAGCCTCACCTCGAAGATCCCCTAAGCTATGAAACTCAGCTGAGATAGGGTTTAGGGTTTAGGGTTTAGGGGTCTCAAGACTAAACCGCTGTGTTGTCAGGCTTTTTCGACGGGTTTAACGCTGGGGCAGGGGCCATATGTAATATGTAGACTAGGGTTCGGGGTATGAAGTAGCGTATGTAACACACACACATGTCCCCATGTATGTGTGTATATGTATATATATATATATATATATTTATGTATGTATGTGTATATATATATAGATATACTTACACATGTTATGTACTATACATGTGTGTGTGCATGCGTATACATGTATATACCGAGTATACGTTACGTATATGCGGAAGCATACAGAGACAGCGAGAGAGAGAGAGAGAGAGAGCGAGCCAACTACGAAATGCAATTACTATTTGTTTGAGGTCCTCATCGCACTTGGAGGGTACGACGCTCTTCGCACACGCTCCTGTGCTGCAGTGAGCAGCTGGAGTGGTCTTCATTTGGTGGCTCTGTGTTTGCCCGAAACCTGGTTCTTTCTGTATTGGAGACATGAGGAGCAGCCAGTCTCATGCCAGCGCACGGATGAGTCCAGGCTGCCCTGTGTAGGAGCAATCACCTCCAGTTGTGACATGACCGTTTAGGTGAGTACATACAGGGGCTCTAACTTCGCCTGAAGCTCCAGAATCTGTTCCTTTCGTATCGCCTGACCCTCCAAGCCACTGGCTCTAAACTTCTAAACATTCGAGAACTCTCATGTTCATGTCTGCGAGAAAAAGCTCAAGCCAACGGAGGTGCCCATAACATAGGGGTTATCATCAAGAAATCTTAAACCCTACATCCCATACATCGCCCTGACTTGAACCCTTGATCCGTGAAAATTGGAACATGAAAACACGCCCGCATGCCCGGAGCCCTATCCTTGCTTCCTTAAGCCTGAAACCCTTGAAGCCCGGCAGTCCGAAAACTGGATCTGTTCGAAGGACCCAACCCTAGCTTGGCAATCAAAAGATACTGCAGTTACAGTTGTAGTCGTTGTGGCGGTGGTGGAGGTGGTGGAGGTGGTGCCACCAGCGACTGGTTGTAGCAGCAGTAGCATGTAGCAATGGTCGTAAGTCGTTATGGTCGTCGTCGTAGTTGTCGTCATCGTCGTCGTGTGTAGTTTTGGTTGTAGTTGCGTCGTAGTCCTTCGTTGTTGTCGTGGTCTTAGCCGTAGTCGTAGTTGTAGTCCGTTTTCGTGCAGTCGTAATCATAATTCTGGGGCGGTGCCGGTGTTGGCGTTGGTTGTCGTGGCCGTCATGGTTCTAGTTGTCATTGTGGTTGTAGTTGCGGCTCTGGTAGCGGATGCGGTTCCGGTTACAGTCATTCTATTTCACGTTATTGTTAGTTATTGTTGTTGCCCTTGGTGGCATTGTTGTGGCTTTTGTCGCGGTCGTGGTCGTCGTGGTTGTTGTGGTTATGGTCGTGGTCGTGGTCGTGGTCGCGGTGGCGGTGGCGGTGGCGGTGGCGGTCCGGCGGTGGTGCCGGCGGTGGTGCCGGCGGTGGTGACGGCGGTGGTGCCGCCNCCTGGTCCTGGTCCTGGTCCTGGTCCTGGTCCTGGTCCTGGTGCTGCTGCTGCTGCTGCTGCTGCTGGCGCTGGTGCTGGTGCTGGTGCTGGTGCTGGTCGTGGTGGTGGTGGTGGTGCTGCTGCTGCTGCTGCTGCTGTTGGTGGTGATTGCTGTTGCTGTTGCTGTTGCTGTTGCTGCTGCTGCTGTTGTTGTTGTGGTTGTTGTTGCTGTGCTGCGCATGCTGTGCTGCGCGAATCAGACACTTGAACTTGTACACCCGCGCGAAATTACCAGTCACAAAGCTTTCCCAAATTGTAATCAGGTTCCAGTCGACAAGCCTGTAGGCAAAGAAGATGAATTCTGGGCTTGTCGAGCTCCCCCTCAACCCGTAACCCCCAAGCCATCTTCCGTGCTCAGAAATCCCGCCGCTCATGACCCAATTCGAAACGAATCTGGACATCCTCGCCGATGGAAATGCGCCTTTGCGCCGTACCTTCGGCTCTTCAGAACTCGGTGTTTAGCAGCGTTTAGCGGAAACGTTTTACGCCTACCAGAGGGCTATATAGGTTGTAGAGTTTATGCACTCGCTCCTACACTACCAGCCTTTCACAATGCCTGAGCTATGTTCTATAGTAATGAGTCTCAAAGTATACAGTACAGGCCGTAAACCCCAAACCCCTATAGTACCTTGTAGATTCCTTATAATAAGTCCTCTTATAGTTCCTTTTAACCAGAAGCCCCGAAGTATGTAGGATTATACTACAAAGGCTATGCTTATTAAGGCCCCTAATATCGAACCCTACTATACTATAGAGCCCCTATGGACCCGTTTAAAGGACGCCTTAAAGGAACACTATTCTAATCATTAAGGCCCCTATATAGTTCAGACTTAGGGCTCGTTGGGCAGACCCGGTTTGCAGATCACGAGCCCCGATAACGGTTTAGGGTTTAGGGTTCAGGGGCATGTAGGCTCACAGTCTGATCATTTTTGCTGTTTGTAGCATCGTTTTTCCGGAAAGCGTCGGCGTCGGGTTCATATGTGGAGGTCTTCGTCGAATAGTACCGATTATAGTATCGATTAGTATAGATTGAAATACAATAGTCTAAGTTGAGTATGTTGTCATATAAATAAAATTAAACTGTTATAAAGCGGGGGTGGCTCCATGGGGGATGTGTCCCCAGGTCCGTGGATCTCGGTGGATTTTAGGGTCCTTTGCAATGTGCCGTACTATTTTGGGGACCTAAGAGGGACCCTCAGTTAGAGAACTACTCATAGCTGAGATATCGTAAAGGAAATTGCTTTAAATTCCCTAGGAAGGGATGGTTATCCAGCACCTCCTCTTCTTAGGTTCGCGATCACTAAGTCTCTTACCAGCTCTAACCCTTCAGCACTAGTCTAGAACCGCAAATCGATAGACATAGACCTTACACCCAAACTTAAGCCCCAAATCCTAAACCCTGAACCCCAGAGGTCTTGAAACCCTAAGACCTAGGTTTGGCTGATGGCCGCAGCCTGGCGATGACTGACATCCCTCAGAAGCGCGGTTCAAAGGGTTCTAAGGGTTCTACTTGGGTTATATAAGGGTTTGGGGCGTGTTGTTTGGGTGGGTTGCCTGAAGGATTCCTAAAGGGTTCCATAGGGGCTTGAGGGCTTAGTGTCGCAACACATCGTTTATACAGGTCCTTATCTACAAGATCCCACATTCCTTACCTTTGGCTAGTAGGGAATGGAGGAATGGGGTACAATTATAAGTGCTATTACTACCATTCTTCCATTCCTACTAACCAAAGGTAGGATTCTTTGGGGCCTGGCACTGGGGTCCATGGTTTGCTGAGGTTTTGCTCTCTGGGTTCAGCTAGCGCCTCACGCGGATTTCGCTTACATAGTTTAAGGTTCGAGGCCCTAAACACCTAAACCCTAAACCCTAAAGCCCTAAACCCTAAACCCTAAAGCCCTAACCCTAAACCCTAAACCCTAAACCTGATCCGGAATTCTTTGTGGGTTTTGACGCCTTTTTTCTTGGAGGGGTGGTTGTTGAATGGTCAGCTCATGAGGATACTGTTGAACATTGTCGTTATTCGAATGTTCTGCAGTTTCTGTGCGTGTGTGCTTTCAGCTGTTTGTTGCATTTCGTGGAAGATGTTCGAATGTTTGGGGGGGGGGGGTGGTATTTAGAGTGTACTAGTTTTGCATGTTTTAAGTCTTTCTGATGTTCATCCTTGGTTGTGTTATCATTTTCGCTGCTCTTCAAATCCGTTTTGAAAGTTCATAGTTGGTTTTCTTGTGTTTCTGCTTGTTGTTTCATGTTCCCAAACATGGAAAACTTGATGCAGTTTTGACATGTCCGAATGGCAGTCTAGTACTAGACAGACCTTGATTTTCGAGCCCGGTGTTTGAATGAGAGTCGAGGACCCATGAGTAAACCCTAACTACCCGTGAAACTTTAAGAAGCCGACACCGCAGACCAGACCTTCGGACACCGCTAGCGGCAGGCTATCGTTTCCTTTTGAACTCCTCAGGGACCGCTGGTTCGTGTTTTCGCAGCATGGCAAGTGCGTGAGTGACTTGCCTAAACCCTAAACCCTAAATGCAGTGACATGGAGACTGTTGGCGGAGTAGGGCTTTGGGGGATAGAACGGCTGTAACTTTATCAGCGAAGCGTGCAGCGTAGGTTGTAATTGATTCAGGGGTCTTGCTAATCAGATGAAAATTGTGGCAGATGCCACTGCTTCTTCCTAAGCCTAAACCCTAAACCCTAAACCCTAAAGCCCTAAAGTAAACCCCAGACCGCGAACCTCGACTCGAGCATCCGCCACTGAGGACAGAGAGCTTTTTAGGCGACTCTCTGCGCTTCGGCTGCATAGGGTTTTGGGCTTTGCGCCGGGGGATATAGCCATTCCCTAGGGCTCCAGTTACCTAAATAGTAAGTTACCCCTATATTATGTACCCCAGTAACCTACTATTTAGGTAACCGGAGCCCTAGGGATTAAGTTTCGAGGTTTGGCAATGTAGGACTCTTACCCTGTGGAGGTCATGGCGTTGATATGCTGTTTCGACCTGTTCGTTGGCCTCAGTTTCAGCACCCCAGGAACCCGTGGCTGAAACATGTCGAACGTCAACCCAAAAACAGACGACCAAAGACAGGTCCAGACAAGCAAGTAAAGACAGATAAGATTCAACAAGAAGAAACAGCCATTACGAAAACGCAGCAGCACGCATCCGTGGAGACACCCGCGGTGAAAAAATGTGCAACATCTGCGGAGGTGGCTACACAACCCAGAATAATTAAATTACCGTTCTCATTCCTTAGGGCTTTTTGTTATCATGCTTTATGAGTACACCGTAGCATACCCGAAAACCCTAATTCTAACCGTTCATTAAGACCGTCATATTACCCCAGAATGCCAACAAGGCAGTTCGCCATACATGGGAAAACCTGCCAAAATCGTGCTGTGACGCTGCCAAACCATTGCACGCAACACACCGCAACACGACTGAGGGGTTTCGCAACCGAAACCTTCAACCCGAAGCACTCACCCTAAGCCCCAAACCCCAGCCTTTGAATCCCAAACCCTAAACCCAAAGAGCCCAATACCCCTTAATTAAGCAATCTACCTTAAATTATAAGGGGCTTCATAGTATGATTGAAGCTATATTCCTTAATTAAGGGGTATTGAGCTCTCTGGGAACCTGATTAAGAACTGAATGCCACCATCGTTTTTCAACTGCAAGCCGACCAAGGAGCCCTGAGGTCGATGAGAAACAGATGCTTTAGGGTTTAGGGTTTAGGGGTTTAGGGTTTAGGGTTTAGGGGTTTAGGGTTTAGGGTTTAGGGTTATAAAGTTCACTGTCCAGTTGTAGCCCCGAAATCACCAAAGCGGTACCAGGGCCCCTAAGCCCCGGCTCCCGACCCTACATGCATGTTCATGGTCTTTCTAGCCTGATTGTACCGTGCTGCAATCATTACATCTTTGCTCTGTAGAATCGACTCGAACAGATGGAGGTGGATCTTGCTGGGGGTCACAGCCCCCCTGACTCCTAAACCCCAAACCACTAGACACCTAAACCCCAAACCCCATACCCTAAAACCCCCAAGCCCTAAACCCCCAAACCCCTAGACCTTATAGATCCCTGATGGATCCCTTGAAAAGGGCACCCGTATACATCCCTTTAAAAGGAACCCCCAAACCCCCCAAACCCCCAAACCCTCATTCCGTGCCTAGGATCAGAGAAGCGCGATCCGTTTGGAATTCTGCGAGCCCTCGCTGGCAGAAAGCGCTTTTAGGGCTCCTTAAAGGGATCTATACGGGATCTACAGGGATCCCCTTAAAGGGATACATATGGGGTTTAGGGGGTTTAGGGGTTTAGGGTTCCTTGCAGGGATCTATAGGGTTCCTGTAAAGGGATCCATAAGGCATCTATAGGATTTAGGGTTCCAAGGGTTCAGGGGCTCAGGGTTTAGGGGGTGTTTTGGTGTTAGATTTATGCCTTGTGGGGGCTATAGAGTTTTCAGTGACGTTTCTGATTTGGGTTAGGGGTTTGGAGTTCCCGGGGGACTTAGATCGGAGTTCCCAAAAGGTTTTTGATACGGTTCCTCGGGGCTTGGAGAAGGATTCAACTCGGGTGTTTTGAGGTTTTACAACGGTTCGTTTTTTGAGGTGTTGAGGTGTTGAGTTGGGGTTTGGGTTTGAGTTTCATGGGATTTTGGGCGCATTTCGGGCTTGAGCCTTGTCCTAACCGTGTAGGAGGCGTCAGGTTGCAGTACCAGTATGGGTGTAGCTTACGGGGTGTATGTCAGGATTCAGGCCTCCCAGGACCCCCCCCAGGTAGAGCCCTTGGTGGTCCTCAATAGTGGGTACTTCGGGCAAAATAGAGGGTAGTGGGGGGGTCTAGGTCAGGTTTGAGGGTTTAGGCTTTTAAGGTGCTTAGGGTTTCCGGGCTGCGGTTTAGGACTTCAGGTGTCTGGCTCTGGGACTGTAGGTTTGGGTGTGTTTCAGAGGAACTCAGGAATACCTTGTCTGATGGTTTCGTAGAGTGGCTTAATACTAAAGCCGAAGCGCTAAACCGTACGCCCTCAACCATAAATGCTAAATGGGTGGTTGAGGCACCAGCTGAGCAGCAATGTCGGACAAAAGTTATCCTGCCTTTCTGTGCACTGTTCTGGTTTTGGGTATCAATGGACCTTGTAGCCTTGTAGCATCCGCATCTGTTTGTACATCACCCAATATAGGGGCCTCAAGAATTACAAATACAATTCTTTTTTGGGGGCTCCTTAGTATACTTATAGTATAATATACCCCAAAACCCTATTCTAATTATCAAGGGCCCTATAGTACTCAAGTAAAGCCTGTGTCCCAACAGGGTGCTTCGTCAATTCGTAGCCAGCCTCTCCCTCGGCCCCGTGAGGGTAGGGCTTTTTGGGTTTGCTGCTATTGCATGTTTTGGAACGGCATTAAGGTGTTCCCCTAAACCCTAAACCCTAAAAACCCTAAACCCTAAACCCAAAACCCTAAACCCTAAACCCTAAGTGTTCGAATTTATGTTAAACCCTACACCCTAAACCTCGAACCCTTCGACTGAGATCCTGAAGCCCAATGCTTAGGTTTAGGGTATTTCGGAGCCCCTAGTGGCTGCTAGTCTACAACGTAAGTGTGCGCCCTGTCCTCAACCCTGAACCCTAAATAAACCGAGACCACCATCGTAGCCATGAAAGGGACCCCATTCTAGAACCCTGAAGCCCTGAATAAGCTGAGACCACCATCGAACCATGTAAGCATGTATGAGTGGCTGTTTATGTCGGGCTTGAGATGAGCCCAGACCGAGTTCTGGGGCAGAAGACTTTACTGGTTTTTTGTTTCGAAAGGTAAGGTGGTGTTCTGAAGACGGTGCATTGCATGATGCCATGATGGTCCCGATATAGTTACAAAAAGCTCTTATAAGTCCCAACGGCCTATAATACGAGCCTTACCAAGCTCTTTCAATCCTTTTCAAAGGGGCCGTGACATTTTCAAAACCTTAAACCCTAAACCTCCGTTATAAATGAATCAGCCTTACTTCAAACTTTCAACACCCCAAACCCTGTGAACCTTAAATCCTAAACCCATAATGATATTATTGAGGCCCGTATGGGTGTTGGGAGTTTAGGTTGCAGGGCGTTCCAGGTTAAGGGCTTAGGGTTAGCTCTACGACCCTCAAGATCTTAAGTCCGCAACCAGCAGTCCTCGCGAGCCGTGAACGCTGAAGCCAAGGCTCCACACAAGCAGAACAGCATACTTGGGTGATCAGGACTATCCCAAATCCCAACCCAGACCCAAAACCCTAAACCATCATGAGTGTAGATGCCGAAGCCAACATCCCCTCCGACCCTCTCCTGCAAGCCCTTGTTTCAGGAAGCCAATCGTCGAGACGTTTATCAGTGCTGCAACCGCAACAGACCAGGACTCCGGCGGGTTAAAGGTTTGCTGTAACGAGCACATGAAATGACTAGTTGCACAAGTCCAGAAGAGAACAGGCGTAGAATTAGTCACCTCTATCGGGAATTAGTCGGGGTTTACTCTGGACCTCCTGCAGATGTTTGCAGTGAATTGTTGATGTTTGGAGTCTCGAAATCGCCACAAAGAAGGTTCCGGGGGTGAGCGTCAGAACGAGCTGGTACAATGGTCTTGCCCTTCCCCTAGGCTTTGGGGTACCATACTTTAATACTTTTTTTCTTAAAGGAACCCTTATGAAATAAAAGTTTATACTTTTTTCTCCCTGGTTACTTAAAAGCCCAGACATGGTCTTGCCCTTCCCTGAGATTCACGGTAACCTCGCAGGCAAAGGAACCAAATCCTTCATACAGTCTCCATTGTAATTCCTTGCATGAAAATTTTGGTCCCATAGAATAAATCAAAAAATAATTACAATGGAGACTATAGGTTGTTGGGCACTTTGTTTGGGTAGGTATTCCCCATGTAGGTGCTGAGGACTCCTAGGACCCTTTGGAGTAAGATGCTTTGCTTCCACAAGCCCGAGAAGAGGCTCTGAAGACGGCCGTCGAAGCACTCGATGGTGCCATCGACTCCACGGCAGCGATCGTTGGGGGCGGTACCTGAAGGGTCATACCCCGCCCCTTTCTTAGGGTAGGCAGGTTTCATTAGTTTAAGGATTCGGTAAAGGCTCCTTCACGGGTTTCCTCAGGGGTTCTGTAAGATTTAAGGGGGTCAGAAGACTTCTCTTTAAATATAGTAATTATAGTCCTCCTATACATCTGGTATGAGATACCACCGAAACCTTACCCTAAGTATTAGCATTCAGGTCCCTACATTAGGGCTTTTGCTGCCTAGACCCTAGGCCCGAAACTAGAGCTTCAGGTTTCCGGGCTCAAGGAAGCAGACCAGCAGGCATCCTCTGAAGCTAGCGTTACAGTGGCTGTAATATAGGGGCCTTAATAATTAGAATAGGGTTTTCGGCCCATTATACTATAATCATAATAAGGAACCCCAAAATAGTATAGGTAAGTATTGAGGCCCCTATATTATTCTGCCGTCAACATTCGGTTTGGGGTTATGGGTTTAGGGTTAGGTTTTTGGGCCTAGGGTCCTAAACCCTGGACCCAAATATGCGGAATTAACGCAACGTTAGAGAGTGGGTGCCATTGTTAAGTAGGTGAAGTTCTTATAACCCCCCTTTCCACAGGGTCAGCATAAATCCTCATACAGAAGGGTCATTTATAGGGACTGACTCGTTTCGGAGCAGACCTTTTACAATCTAGGCTGGAATGGCGCAATTGCCCAGGAAGCCCAGTTGGCCCAATAACTATAAGGAATTGTCCGTTATCTTGTCATAGTCTTGAGATTGCCTCGGCTTGTTCTTATGGGATGTTCAAGCGGTGACGGAGTTCAAGAGGCACAGGGACGGCTGGAATCGCTTCGCTATCTTCGACTGCCCGAAGGGCCTTGCTATCCGTGTGCACAAGAGCCGCCGGGAACGTGTGGCAAAAAGAAGACACAACGCGGCTCTGCATGGAGGATCAAGGAGACCACGAGCGAGAAGTCGCAGTCGCAGCGTCAGCAAAACCAGAACGACGTCGTCCCCAGAAAGGCCCATGCCACTGGGCTCACGCTCGTCTGAGTCAGAGGCTGATGACGAGCACGTTGATGTCGTGATTGGCTCAGGCTCCTCCTTACGTCGCACTAGGACACTTAGTATGATTCTAAACCGTACGTTAGTTCAAGGGTACTAAGCTCTCTTGGTAACGAGTCCGTATCTAAAGAAAGTTCACCGCACCTTCTGCTTCAAGCCAAAGCTTGTATTGGTTGTGCAAGATTAACAGTTAATTGGGGTCGTCCAGGCCTATGGGGAGATAGTGCTTACAATTGGTAACTGCAACCTTTTTGTAGCAACCCTTTAAGTTCTCTACACCCTGAACCCTAAACTGAACTGGTTCAACCTAGGCACTGCAGGAAGCAAGTGGTGGTTTGGAAAGAGCGTCGAAGAACAACGCGAACCATGGTTCAGGGTTTAAGGTTTGGATTGATTGGGTTTAGGATTGAGGGTTTGAGGTCAGGGTTGAGGGTGGGCCCTCCACCAGCCGTTGATAAGGACGCTTCGTTAGATGCAGCAAACTATTTCTCGACGACTACACGGACTACGACCATGCTAACGCTGGAGATCTTGACCCCTTTGTGCCCTGGACTTGAAGATTAGTGCTTAAGGCTGGGGTAAGAATGCAAATATTTAAAGGGTCTGAATAGCTATTGTTTCGATCCTGTATTTGCTCGTATATGACTACTAGAGAGGACCCCAAAATCCGACTCTAACCATGGCCTCTACATCTAGTTTCCAAACCCAGCGGAGATCCCCTAAACCCTAAACCCTAAACCGGAGATCCAGAGGCCTTTTGTGTTCCAATTGAGGGTCTAGGGGGGTTTGCTGATGGACTCACGACACTATATTATTCCTAACACGCCGGAAACGTTGAAAGCCTGAGCCGCCTTCATCCCAGCGGCTCAAGATTTGTAGGGCTACTAGTAGACAGAATACCTTCCGAGGCTTCGCCATTGTAACTAGGCTTTGGAGTACCATACTTTAATACTTTTTTCTTAAAGGAACCCTTATGAAATAACAGTTTATACTTTTTTCTCCCTGGTTACTTAAAAGCCCAGGTAATTTAGTGTGAACCCTAAACCCTAAACCCTCTTGATTCTTAAGGCCCCCGAAACTAGACCGTACGGAAACACACAAACAACCCATTGAGATGTGGACATCCTATATATTTCCTCAATTCTTAGGGGTACTTATAAATACTTTTGAATTGCTGGTTCCTTTAAACCCCGATAAAGCTAAAAGAGGGGTCTAAGTTCAGTATAGCATTGAGATATGGACATCCTATGCTTGATTAGTTGATTGAAAGAGCATCAAGAAATATTCTAGGTTCCTGAGTAATACCCTGTTGCCCTGTGTATTTTAGGGTCTCCTAATTAAAACCGAATAGTGGGGAAAAAGGGTACCCTTATTATAAAGGGGCTACTCAGGAACCTAGTATTAGAGTTTCAGCGAGAGCGGGACGCAAATTGAGTCAACATGTAGACCCTAAACGCGAGGATTCTGTTTATAACGACCCTGAAATCAGAAGGTATCCCGAGTCTCAAGCTCTAGGGCCAAATAAGCTGAATAGTCGCTACAGCTACACACTCCAGACAACCTCCCTCAATGAGGGCTTATTCAATCCTCTCCAATAGGGGTTCTCGGGTCGGAAGAGGGCCTGGTCTTTGGAATAGGCCTTTTTTTGGAACGGGGGGGGGGAAGGGAGGGCGGGAGTGCATATTATGGAGAAAGTGTATGGGGATTAATTATAAGGCGCTTTTACTATTGCTGATACGAGGCCTCTGACGGGTGCCTGGGCCGGTGGCCAGACATTCCGGACAGCGGCGCGCCTCGCCGAAGGCATCATCAATGAGGACGCAGCTGTCAGGGTCGTGGGTTGCGTGTTATCTATAACCCTAGTTACTAAGTCCCATGATCCTTGAAGTAAACCCTAAACCCTAAACCTTAATTCAAGCTACCACAATAAGGAAGCCCCTACTTTAGTTCCCCTAGACCCGCAACTCCTTGAGAAGAGGGCTGAAGTTTACCTTAACCTACCAAAACCTACTTTGTTGCAGGGTCCCTATAAATTCCAGATTAAGGTTTATAATAAGAACCTACAAGACAAAACAGTAAGGTTTGGTAGGTTAAGGTAGGAGTTTACGCCTTCGGGTTCTGAGTTTAAACGAGTCCAGGGCTTCGAAGTTGTGGTTTCGATGGTTCTTATGTGGGGATTTTCCTTGTTCTTTAAAACTTAGGGCTTTTCCTTGTGTTTAAAACCCAATGGCTTCGGGTTTCGTGTCAGTGGCTTGCGGATGTTCATGGGGTTTCGGACATTACGCACATGGGTAGTTGTCCAAAATTATGGCCCCTTCTTGGGTACCCTAAATATTAGGTTCCGTATTATAATAAGGACCCAAAGAGGGACCATAATTTTGACAACCACCCACCCACATGGACTTGGGGAGGTTCCGGTTCGCCGGACCAAAACCTTAGTCTATTTAGGGTTTAACGCCGGGTCACGGGTTGAATGAAGGCGATTCAGGTTTAGGGCTTAGGGTTTAGGGTTTAATGTTTAGGGTTTAGGATTCTCATTCTTAGGAGTATTACCAGGAGCTTGTTTGGGGGGGTGCTTCAGCAAAGATCCCAGTGTCAATGTTGAGAGTGATACCAGGCTCTCGTACTGTTACCCTGGCACAAAGTAGGAATTGACTTCCAGCGACTTTCATATTATACACAGGCTTCTGAAGCCCGAACCTGTAGACCTAAACCCTAAACCCTGCCGAGAAGTCTCATTCCCCGACTCCTATACCCTGATGCGTAAGGTTTGGTATTCTTCACTTAAACCCTAAACACCTGCAAAACATGCTAAGCACTGCACCCTTATCACCCTAAACAGCATAAGCACCAAACCACCCTAAACCTCCTGAACACCCGAAATACCCAAAACACTAATAGCACCCTGAACACCCTAAGCATCCTAGGCACTCTAAACTCTAAACCCCGTAAACTTAGTAGCTGAGTGGATACACTTTACACTTTTGGGGATAATATTACCCACTATAAAACGAAAAGTGTACACCTTTTGGGGCTTATGAACTCAGCAACTAAGACTAACTAACCCTTCGGGTCCAAGTACCCAATTATCACATACTCTCGAAAATAGTAACCTACATAACTACTATCCCAAACCCGAGTACCTAATTATTGGGTCCTTAGGGCCCATAGGGTACGTTCGAGGCCCAGGTTCTCTTTCTGTTAGGATGTCCTTATCCGGAAGCGCCTTCCCATTGGTCCCTCCCGTACTAGCGCTTCTGGAACGACCCTGGGAAGTTTGTTTAGTTTCTATAAAGTTTGGGGTTTTCGAGTTTTGTCGGGTTAACCCGAACTCCAAACACCCCCGGAGCCTAAAAATCCGAGAATTCTCGACGGTAAAGCCCCTGAACCCTAAACCCTGAACTAAAAAAACCGTAAAACCCGCAACGGCAGGACCAGCTGATCTTGCCCGGATACCAGCTTCACCACGACATTTTCGAGTCTTGGTTTGGCAAGAGTTAGGGTTTAGGGTTTGACGAGAAGTAGGTTTGAGGCTTTAGTGCTGGGGTTCCAGGGTTTTTGATTTTGGTGTTTTATGGCTTAGGCTTGTATGGCTTTTCTGTTTTTTTGGGTTTGGGGGTTTACTTCAGCTCTTTCGGTGGGTGGGATCCGGAGTGTAGAGGTTCAGGGCGTTGAGGAGATTTGGGAATGTGGCGCTTAGTTAGAAGTCTGCGGTGTGGGGCTTTGGGCTGGGATGGGGTTGAGAGGTTTTTGGCTCCAAACAGTCACTCTTTGTATCTCTTTGTAGGGTCCCTAAAAATTCTTTGCAGGGCTTTGTAGTTTGTAGGACCCTAATTACAAAACAGGTAGATTGTGACAGGTGAAGCAGAATTTCCAAGGTCTGGGGCTTTCGGCTTGGCGGCAGTTAGTGTTCAGTTGGATCCATACCTATAGTCTTCATTGTAGTTCCTTTTCGGGGTTACCTTGAAGGATCCTGGATATGAAACAGGTTAAACAAAAAAGGAGCTACAATGGAGACTACAGGTAGGCCTTACCTCGCATGCTGAAGGCTCCAGCTCCATAGTGAAGGGGCTCTGGGTTTTCTGTTGTTGGGCTCTTTTGGTGTAGTAAGTACCTGCCTGAGAGTACAAAGTTGAACTTCTGTGTTGCATTCGCACGAAGTCTCTCGTACCCTAAACCCTGAACCCTAAACCCTAACCCCTACAAACGCTAAACCCTAATGGCCTGTGCTTGGGAACTTGCTGCCGAGATTGGCCACGAGATCTCGCTGCCTTATTTCGGGGTTCTGATAATAGGGATCCTAATTTCAAGGATCCTAATTACTATTTAGCGTACTACATATTGGTCCCCTTTTTTCGGAAACTCCCAAATAGAATCTCGCTGAACACATGTATTTATATGCCTTGTCTTACACCCAAACCGGCCCAAACCCTCCTGTTATTAGCAAGGCCCCTAGACTCAACCGTAAACCGTTCAGCAGCCCGGAAGATCCTGATTCCTCTGTCGGTGTCCCTGAGAAATGGGACGTTGGAGGTGGAGCCGTCTTTAAAGTAGGGTTCTACAGGGTGTTGGCATAGGGGTTCCTTTAAAGGGATCCTATAAGGGCTCCTTTAAAGGGATCCTGAAAAGTGGGTAGTTTACGGTGAGCACTGTATCCCCATACAGTCCCTGAAGAACTCTACTCTAGGCTTTGGAGTACCATACTTTAATACTTTTTTTGCTTAAAGGAACCCTTATGAAATAAAAGTGTATACTTTTTTCTCCCTGGTTACTTAAAAGCCCAGTACTATACCCGACTTTCTCCCACAACGTATTCGAGTTCAGGGTCGTGGGTTGCCGGAGGCGGGGGGTTTGAGGGGGGCAGATCGTCAGGCATAGGTTTTGCAAAGCTTCGATTTACACCCTCAGCTGCCCCAACCCTGCAAGCCAGGAAGTCTACCCTAAACCCTAAACCCTGAATTCCTGCAAGACCTTAGCCCTAAGCGTTTGACTCCCAAATCTCAAACCTCCAGTCCAACCATCCCAAAACACAAAAGAAGCACAGCCCTAAACCTAGTGTAGAAGCCTGACTAAATACCAATATTATTCCTTTGGGCTCCGTATGATTTGTGACTGATTAGTACGATGTACCCCGAACGAGCCCTATTTTTCCAATTAAGGGCCCGATAATACCAAATTCCACAGCCGAGGACGACAAGTGCGACTCTAGTGTCGGCTCTGACGTGGTTGTGTCAGCAAACTCGGAGAAGGATGGCTTAGGGTTTAGGTTTTGGGGATTCAGTGACAGGGTTTGGGTTCCACGGTTTGGGGTTTTGAGGATTCCGGAGTTGAACACGTAGATCCCGAAACCATCCCCTTGCTCAACTGTATACCCTAGTTGCACTGTAACCCAGGCTCTTCAAAATGAAGGGGGCTATGCCCTAGCTCCGCGTCTTCAGGTACAGCGGATACTCTATCTAGGTCGGGCTTTACACGATGAAGACCCTCAATCCTTTTTCCGCATGAACCCGAACCATAAACCATGAAACCCTAGACCCCAATTAAACCCTACACCCTGAAACCCTAAACCCTGAACAGTAATTACACTCTAAAGCCCTGAACCCTAGAACGCTGAACCCCTACACCCTACAACCGAGACTAAGCCCCTTAAACCCACAAACCCGCAGCCAGACATAGCAGGATAGCTACGTGGCTATCGGAGGAATGGGTTGCGCCCTTGCTGCCTTCGTCTCGTTTCGGATTTAGGCTTTGATTTTAGGTTTAAGGTTTACCTTAACCCCGAAGAACCTACCTTTTTAAGGACTTATATAAGGAAATCATAATAAGGAACCCTAAAAAGGTAGGTTCTTCAGGGTTAAGGTAGGGTTTAATGTAGAGGCCCAGACGCGAAGTTGGAGCCTAAGTGATACGGCTCATGGACAAAATCCTGCATTACCCATTATAAGGAATATACCATAATTCCCATAGTTTAGGGTCCTTAGGGTCATGCAGGACTTTGTCAAGCGTAGTGCTTAGAATGTGTAAGGCTTCTGCGGTACATCCGGTGAGGTTTCACAACTCATGAAGTCCGGATGAAGTGTCAAGCCTGCGTGTCCGTTTTGTTCGAAAGGCCTTCAGTCTTGCAGTCAGGGTTAAGGGTTGTCTTTCCCAGAGGGTCCATATACACTAGCATTATGGAATTAGGTACCGAAAGACCATCCCTGTTATGGTTGTGGGGCCCTAATTCTATGATGGTGGTGTATATGGACCCTCTGGGTTTTTTCCTGTGGCAGATGCTATCTTTTCGATCTTCGGACTGGGGACTATGGTATGGAAAGCGTATACAATTAGGGTTTAGGGTTCAGGGTTTAGCACTATTCTGGTAGCGGCACTTAACTAGGTAGGCCTTTGGGATAGTTTATACTTTCGCTTATCAGGCTTAAGAGGATCTTGTTTACGAGCAGTTTCTATATAAGTTCCTCGATCAAAGCCCTTGCGCTCCTAAATCCTCCGCACAATCACGACTTAGTAGTTGCCTGAACCCGAAAACCTGAACCATGAAACGAAGGCCTCGACTGGCCCTAGTCCCAACATCCCGAATCCTAAACCCTCCTTTTGAGGTCCTTGATCATGTTGACGTCTGATTTGGACACCCCCGCTACCTTAAAAGGGATTGAAACGGGGATCCACTTGTCAGGCCCTTGAATTGTCGATTTACAAGATCGGGATTTAGGGGTTTAGTGATTCAGGGTTTTAAGCTTTAAAATTTTTCGGGTTTAGGTTTAGGGTTTCGGTTTCAAGGTTACTGCCGGCCCTAATGCTTCCCCATGCTTCCCCTGAGGCCGAGAATAATGTAGCGCTAGCTTTGATCTCATAAGTAAAAACGCTTGGCCAAGATCTACAACGAGGACCCCACAAGTATACCCTTGAATGGAGCCCTTATAGTCCGCAATAGTGGGTATTGAGGGTACAACAGAGGGTAGCTGAAGGTCTAGGAATGGCTTGGGCATCAAATCATTAAGAAGTCCCGAAGCCAAATACGCAGCACAGCTAAGCTTGGAGTCACTGAGGCGATACCGTTTGCCGTCAAGTGTCATCCCTCTCGGTGTCGATGAGGCTACTGAGACGACAGATGCGTCTCCTGAAAGTCTGATAACATATTGGGGCCCCTACGCTATAAGTGGAAAGAGGGGGGTGGTTAGTGCTCCTGGTGCATCGGCTTGATTTTGGAATGACCGAAGTCCTGGCAGGGCCCGTCTAAACCCTAACACCTAAACCCAGTACTCGGCATATTGGGCTCGTCCCTCTCAAATCCTAATGGGGCACATCGTTGCTACGCTGCTCCTGTTTTGACAGCCCTGTGCGTTCCGCCTGCACGAAGTTTGCTACCGGCATAGTCCCGCGCGCATCTGGGCGCCTGAAAACGCTCGAAGTGCTTCAAGTCCTTGCAGGGTGGTACTACGAGGCTTGCCGGGATCCTTCAAGTGGACTCCTACAGTCTCACCAGATACGCGTGGGGATCGATTTGGAGGGTAATAATCACCTACACTATTTTGGGGGTTCCTTTTTATAATTATAGCACAATGGGCCCCAAAACCCTATTCTAATTACTAAGGCCCCTCTATTGGTGCCTTCCGTCCTGTTTGAAGTTTCGTGGTCTCCTGGTGGTCCGATTAATGTGACTCACAGTAATTCCTAGAGGGTCCAAGGACCCAAACAGTAGGGTTTCAGGAGCCAAAAACCATTCAGAGTATGGATTTTGGGACTTGAAACCCTACTAGTTGGGTACTTGGACCCTCTGGGATTGCGATGACTGAATTACCAGCATCACGACTCAGGGTTCCTGAACACAGTTATACGGTAATGTACACAAAATATACACCAAAATCATTCAGACGTTTAAGGCCGCCTAGTAGTCGTGGTGGTCGTCGTGATCGTTGTGGTCCGGGTCGTGGCTGCTATCATCGGGGTGCACGGCCCCAACAAATTGAGCCGTGAACTCCTAAACTCCGTAGTACCCTTACTAACGGTTTAGGGTTTAGGGTTACTAGGTCTTGCTTTGGGATATTTCCATATTTCCTTTATTGTTTATTACAGTTACTATAGAGCCTTGATTATGAATAAGTTTGGAAATCGACACCTAGCACTTACCTATCCTTTAAAGAACCCTGAAAGACACGCTCAGACATAAACTGGTAGTTCTCCAATACCACAGTGTTCGCCTTATTCTGAAGGTTTGATTCAGGTGTGAGGAAGCCTTACCGCTAAACCCTAAAACCTAGGCTTTGGGGTACCATACTTTAATACTCTTTTTCTTAAAGGAACCCTTATGAAATACAAGTTTATACTTTTCTCCCTGGTTACTTAAAAGCCCAGAAACCCTAAACCCCAAACCGTCAAGCCCAGGCCCTGCCAAAGTCTAGAGCACTGCCGGTTAAGCTGAGTCTAAGAATGGAGAGACTCTACGAACCGCTGGCCTTGCGCCTCAACCCTCGAACCCTGCATGTAAATACGAAAAAGCCATTTAAATTAAACCCTAGCCGCTAGCCTCAAGACCCTCAACCTCAATCCCAGAACTGCTAACCCCTACTCCCCAGAAGTCCTACAGTAGAAGCTAGAAAGTTGGAACATCATTAGCCTCATGCCCTTAAAGTAAACGAAAGGGAATCCCAGCATGAATCATCCTAAACCCATGTTCCAACTTTTTGGGGTTCGCTGTACATCCTGAATGAACCGGAACTAGGGGTGTTGGCACCGCTGGCAGGCTTCCCTTCTTGAGCTACGAATGCGCAAGCGCTGACTTCACGGACACGGCTGCCTTTCCAGTCTCCTGGCAGCTGTAGGAACCGGCTTCAAGATTTAAATTTAAGGGTTTCGGTTCTGTTTGAACTGATTTAGGCTTCCGGGTAGGGGTGGGCTGATGTCTTACGGGTAGGGGTGGGCTGATGTCTTACCAGAGGTTTGCTGATCAGGTTCCCACACTACTTCAGCCAAAGACATCAACCCTCTAAGCAGGTTTGGTGGATCTGGGTTTCACTATGTAGGGCTTTGCGGCTTAAGGTTTGGCATTTTTCGGTTCTATGGCCCAAACTTCAAACCCCTAATCGTAGACCCCTCCTTACGCATTGTCATGTAAGTGTTAAACCCTGAATCAGAGCCCCCTGAATCAGAGCCTTTCTTCAATCCTATTAACCCTTATAAAACACACAGAAAATCTGATAAGTACGCCAAACATTCGATGAGATCTCAAAAGCTCGGGATAGGGGCTGACTCTGATTCTCTGTTGCCTTGTTTTTGGTTCGGGTGCCTGAGTTTCGGGTTTTAGGGTATTGTGGTACACGGGTTCAGGTTTTGGGGGATTAGACCTCGAGCTGGTTACAACCAGCGATCCTACAAAGCACAATGCAACTTGTTCGGTTCTGGTACAGGGTTTAGGGCTTTTGAACGTTTCCATCTGACTGTTGGATTTTGGCGTGGGGTCTGGGTTTAGGAATATTAGCATTATGAGGTAGTTATCACTGTATTTCCGTTTGCTATTCAGCAGCAAAACAACTTTGCTAGGGGAATTTCATCTGACATTAGCGACCAAGACGGACGGTAACATAGGGGTCGGAAGAACTATAATGTAGGGGCCTAAATAATTACCTATACTATTGAGGGGGTTCCTTATTATAATTGTGGTATAATGGGCCCCAGAACCCTATTCTAATTATTAAGGCCCCTATATTACAGTATATGACAACGAGAAGGCCCCTCCTATATTATACCCTTTTTTGTAATGTTATGCAGGGCCTTATACTAGGTGCCACCCTAAACCCTAAACCCTAAAGAAGTGATGCTCTAATAGGGGGGGGGGGCTGGACCATGCCTTTGAGCTGCGAGCCGTGAAAATAAACTACTTTTTAGTAGGGTTTAGGGTTTAGCGTTTAGGGTTTAGGCTGTAGTAGCTTACCCTATGCTTCCATGGACCTTATTCTTGGGTCCTTAAGAGGTCTAGGGCCCTAACTATAAGGTCCTTGGATGCATAGGGTTATATACTATATACTAAACCCCTACAGTAACCTTAAAGCACCCTTTAAACAAAACGCGCAGGAGCTTTAGTTTTCAGGAACCCAGAGAGCCCAATACCCCTTAAATTAAGAAATATAGCTTAAATCATAATAAGAAACCCTATATAATTTAAGCCATCTTCCTTAATTAAGGGGTATTGGGCTCTCTGGGAACTTTTGTAGTAGAGGGCCGTAGTTCGGGTTTTGAAGCCAAGAACCGAAACCCTAACCCTCAGTCATGAGTCGTCAGGCTTTGGTGTCTGATTCTTTCTTTAGGGTTCAGGGTTTAGGGTTCAGGGTTTAGGGTTTAGGGTTTAGGGTGGTTTTAAGGACCCCTAAATGAGGTACCCCCAATTGTCGGAAACTCTAAACCCTTATAGAGCCCTTTAAAGGAACCCTTATAGCCTGGTTTAGGGTTTCTCGGTGTTACGGATGCTTGCGTTTAGAGTGTCTTTCTACACCCTGAAGTAGCTCCTAATTACAGTAAGCCCGTAACCTTCCAAGTCCCAGAGGCCGAAGCCGCAACCACGGAAATTCTCAACCTTGAACCCTAAACAAGCCCGACAGGCAAGTAAGCTGGATCTTCATCTCACCCTAGGGTTTGGAGTTTAAGGTTTGGGGTTTAGGGTGTGGAAGCCCCATAAAGCATCATTAAACCGTGTTGACACCCCAACAAACACCTCAGAACAGTTCTCAACAGATGTGGATCGGAGAAAACCCTTAGGTGTCAGCACAAAACTGTACCCTCTGAACCCTTATCCAATACAGCCCTAACAATATATCCCGAAAGCCCTTAGATATCCTCAGCAAAGCCCGTAAAATACTCCATATACGCAAAGGCCTCGCATAACCCGAAAATGCCGTAAAACCTAATCCCTAAACTTAATCCCTATATACCTTAACACTTAACCCTAGCAGCCCTAAGTCATGCGATAAGAAAAAGACAAAATCATCACGTCTTTCAAAGGCCCTCGCGCGGATGGGCACCGTGACGAGCCCTGTTGTCAAGGCTTGCTGGCCTGGAGTATAGTTTGGGGGCCTAAATATAATTTCCAATACTATTTTGGGTGTTTCTTATTGTAAGTATAGTATAACATACACCAAACCCTATTCTAATTATTAAGGCCCCTATTTTATAAGGGTTTTGGGGGTTTAGGACCCCTAAACCCTGAACCCCTGAACCCTAAACCTTAGACCGACTCGGCAAAACTTGCGCTGGTGGCAGAAAGCTCTTGGGGCTGTAGGGTTACGGCTTACAAGGCCTAAACCCCAAAACTTAAGGAGAAGCCATGCGGAGCCGACAGAACCAGCTTATAAACTCAGCTTGCTGATGACTCGGCTTGGGAGCAACAGCTCGCAGAAACACAACTGCCTGGTTCTTAGTAAGGAATGGGGGAATGGATTATGGAGACTACTATTCAAAGTTACTATTAAAATTATTATGAAAACTACTCTTCGGCTCAAAATGACTATTGAAAATTATATGGGGATCCATTCCCCCATTCCCTACTAAGCACCAGACAACCCCGGGTCGAAGCTGTGCTCAGATCAAAGGCTGAGGTGGGGGCTCGGGACCTTCCTGGCTGCTGTTTGGCCACGGTTTAGGGTTTAGGGTTTAGGGGTTTAGGGGTTTAGGGTTTAGGGTTCTGGAGCCTGCAGTCTTTGTGCGCTTGCAGCGGCCGAAGACTGCTGCTGCCTTGAGTGCCATGGCGTCCTGGACGGTCTCTCTCCATGCCGGTGTATGTGGGTTGCAGGAGGCGAGCGCACTCAACTGCACAAGGCCGTCCGCAACCTGTTCTGTGCTTGGGCGGATCATGCGGGGCTCCAGCCAAAACGGGAGGCGGGCGTCTGCCCAAAGAGCGAGAACTCGAGAACCCTCAACACTCATCCTAAAAGTCCCCTTTGGGTACAAAGGCTTAGGTCGGAAATCTTAAGAGCTCCGCAGATCAATGTGCAATCCCGGCGCCCAAGGGCAGGTGGGATGCTGTTCTGACTCAATAGTTCACCTCAGTTGGGTGGCATTATCTGGGGTTCAAGGAACAGCATCAAGGTTATTATTCTCTTCAGTAGGTACAAAGAACTACATAGAGCGTCCAAGGCGGCCGGAGCTTAGGTTTAGGGTTTAGGGTAAGGCTTAGACCAGGTTCTGAAAAGGTCAAGCCTGTTCTGGATGCGTGCCGCTTTCGGGAGTTTACATGCTGCATGATGCCCGCAGCGAGTATTAAGTTTGGACATGCGCATGCGAGAAAAGCCGAGTTCCACAATTGCTAAAGCCTTGGAATCCTCACTCCTTTGTGTTACATGCAGAATTCAAACTAATATTTCTTGCCCTGACACCTGTGATCCAGAAAGCACGACATTATATAATTCATCCTAAACCATGGGAACCCAATCGTTTACCGGTAAAGCGCCAACCATGACTCCCAAGTCACCAACCGTGAACTGAAATTGAGCTGCCACCGTGAATCTTGAAGATTGCAACGCGAAGATAGGACCTTCGACCCTTGACTAGGCTTTGGAGTACCATACTTTAATACTTTTTTTCTTAAAGGAACCCTTATGAAATACAAGTTTATACTTTTTTCTCCCTGGTTACTTAAAAGCCCAGCTGAGCCCTTTCACCCAAATGCCTCAACCCGCACTCCCGGAATTTCTCAATAGCCCTGAAACCTGCCGGCCAGAACCGAAAAACCAGGTTCCACTATAGTAGAAGCCGGAAAGTTGGAACATGGTTTTAGGAGGATTAGTGCTAGGATCCCTTATACTTTGCCTTAAGGGCATGAGGATAATGATGTTCCAACTTTCTGGCGACTACTATAGTGGAACCAATAAGACAGACCCAGAAGACAGACACAGTCATCATATACACCGGTAGCCGTCGCAGAGGGAAGGCATGGGTCAGGAGTCTCACATATAAGCATCTGAAGGCAGGGAATCGTCCAAAGCGTTTCGGATTTTGAGGTCGGGTAAACGGAAGGGTTTCGAGATTCGTGTCCAAATTGCTGCTTGGGTGGAGTTTAGTGCTGTGCCCTACATAGTAGTAATAGTAGTAGTAGTAGTAGTCGTAGTCGTAGTCGTGGTGGTGGTAGTAGTAGTAGTGGTGGTGGTAGCAGTAGTAGTAGTAGTAGTAGTAGTAGCAGGAGTAGTAGTAGTAGTAGGAGCAGCGCAGCAGCAGGAGGAGGAAGAGAACTAGACGACTGCTATTGTTAGGACAACGACTAGCAGCAGTAGTAGTTCAAGACAGCGGCAGCAGCAGCATGAACCGTCACCGCCGATGCAGTGCTTTCAACATCACTCTTAGAAGTTATAGTTCCCATGCCCCCCTGATTCATGGCTCGTGCATGCCGGCATAGGTTACCAACCAGCTCGCGATGCGGTGTCTGGGTCGTGATTCAAGCACTTTTTGTTTGTCCCTGTCTCTCGCTCTCACTTTACTGTCACTCTCACTCTCACTCTCTTTCTCACTCTCCCTCTCTCTCTCTCTCTTCCGCTCTCCCTCTCCCTCTCTATCTCTCTCTCTCTCTCCCTCTCTCTCTCTGTCTCTCTCTCTGTCTCTCTCTCTCTCTCTCTTTCTTTCTGGATTCACAGTTGCAGGCGTTAATGGGAAGGATCATCAAGTTGTTAGTTACAGCATCCCCGGTTCAATCCAGAGATAGCTTGAATTCAGGGCCTCGCACTCGTTGAGGGTCTTGCTCTTGGACTGAGTGAAAACGGTTTTCTGGGGCGAGTGCCGTTTCTACGATAGGACTCACTCCCAGGAGAGAAGACTGGCACAGTGGATGCCAAGTGTTGCAGCCAGAACCTAAGTATAATCAGTTATTCTAAACCCAGAGCCAGTTTTCAAAATAATGCGAAGGAGTTGGCAGAAACAATAGACACGTGTCAGACGCGAAATTGAAAGTCGACTCCGAAGGCTCGAGGCTTGACGCTTGAACCAGCCCCAGGTACAGTTGGGACAAGATTTACATCGTGTCTGGAGATCCGGGGCGATACGAAGCCGAAGGCGAAGGACATGCGACGGTGTGGTTGTTTCCGGAGTTTAGGGCTTCGAGAACAAACACAACAAACAACAGCACCTGCCCGCAAACGTAAGTACATGCCTGCAATATCAAAATCAGTTACAAGCTCGCCAGGCAGGTTTTGCAGGTACATGCATGTAGAGGAGTCAGAACCTGACGTCCATGTACTAAAACGACAGCGACGTCACAATATGGGCTCCCCAAAGCAAGTAATGGAAATAAATGCGAAATGTGGAAAAAACAAGAGCGGCATGCTGCTATTACTCTACTTCTACGTTTATTGCCCACGACACAGTCTCCGTGCAGCCATCGTAGATGTTTAAGTTTACTATATCCACGATCAGTGGTGCCAAACCAGCTCAGGTCCCACATCCTCCGAAAGTTTACACTCTACTTTCATGCTTTAAGAGCGCATGAGTGAACTTCAGAACATCACTGGCCGAACTGCAAAGCTGGATCTGTAGGATCTTTCTTGCATAGACCCCTCGAGCCCCCACGCCCTAAAGCCTGAACTCCCAAACCTCAAACCTTTTACTTAGCTAGTGAACGGGGGAACTTTAAACTTTTTGGTCTTATATATTAGCTCTATCTTAGAAAGTTTGAACTTTTTGGGGCCCGGTTGTTGAAGAAGAGAGTTTAAAGACCCAAACCCCACTCCGCGAACCCAACCTCCATGTCATAGGACTTGTCGCTGAATTTGTGAAACTGGGGCTTCGCTGCTGGGCGAGTCTTACAGAAAGGTTCAGGGTTTGGAGTTTAGGGTTTAGGGTTTACCCCATACAAAGAAAGTTTGACTCATGGTTTAGTTCGGGAATTTGCGGTTTCGGGTCTTTGCATTCGGCGGCAGACTCCAGACCCCATCAAGCGCTCAAGGCAATAACCACCCAATCTGCCTCTTACGATCCCAGTACCCTTTCATGATCTATGATGATTCTGGGTTTAGGGTAACGGGAGTTTAGGGTTGATATTGGGCGTTTGCCTGTGCTCAACCAGTTGGTCCTCTTTCAGCAGCGATCCCATACATCTAGAGGCTGCACGCTTGGAGATTGAGTGTACGTACAGTTTTGGTACTGCACTTCTGACTCCGTTAGGGCTCGGGTAACTATGCTCATGAACAATCGGCTACAGGTACAACTCCTTAGGCTCTAAGCCATAATTAGGCATCCGAACCTTGCAGGATAAGCTTCCGTGCCATGGATTCAGGGATTAGGGATCAGGGCGCAGGGTATACCCATAGGCCCCAAAGTAGTTCCTTTTTGGCATTACCTTATAGAATTCTGAATATGAACCCCAAAAAGGAACTACTTTGGGGCCTATGGGTAGAGATAGAGATTTGGGTTTGGGAGTTTGGGGTTATTGGCCGGGGTAAATGATTCAAGGAGTCAATCCTTCGACCTGGATTCTCGGCGGCTGTAAGCCCCACATTGATGGCTTGGTACCTGCGTGTTGTCAATCTTCTACGGACCCTAAGCTCCTATCAAATCCCCAATGCACTCAATCCTCGGACCCTAAACCCCCTAACTTTGTGAACTCCCTACAGACTCGGGCCGGGACCCCAAGCCCTAAACCCTAAACCCTAAATCCCCAAGCCACAGCCGCCCAGAAAGCGAGTACCTCAGCGCCGATCCCACCGATCAAGCAGATGCTTCGATGCAGCGGAGCTGCTTGTGGGGTTTATAGGGGTTCCTTTAAAAGGATCCATGAGGGATCTATAGGGTTTAGGGTTTAGGGGTTTGGGTTTAGGTGTTTGGGGTTTAGGGGTCAGGGTTTATGCGCTTGGAGTGTAGGGGGGTGGGGTTCGTGGGTGCAGAGGCTCATAGAGGCTAGGGGGTTCCCAGAGACCCCAATATCCCTTAATTAAGGAATATACCTTAAATGACAGTAGGATCCCGAAGTGATTTAAAGTATATTCCTTAATTAAGGGATATGGGAGTCTCTGGGTTTAGGGGGTTCGTGGAACTGGCGGCTTCAGCATTCAACGGTGTCACGAAACCCAAGACTCGGCAAAACACCCTGTGACACATAAGACCCCGAATCTCTAAACCGTATATGCCAGCGTACCCAGAGACTCCAAATTAAGGGATATTGGAGTCTCTGGGTATATGCCGTAAAGCCTAGACAGACTTGATCAGAGTCATCACGCAAGAAAAAAGGCCAACAATCTCAATATCAACCGACTCTGCGTAGGCTGGTAGCACAAAACGCCTACATCTTCGAACCATAAATCCTAAACCCTACCTTAACCTACCAAAACCTACTTTTTGTAGGGCCCCTATAAATTCCATATTAAGGTTTAGAATAAGAACCTACAAAAAACTAGGGTTTGGTAGGTTAAGGTAAACCCTAAACACCTTTGAACCAAAAGTCTGAATCCCTAAACCATCCTGAACCTGAAATCCTACACCCCTGCATTCTTCTAAACACCCAACCCCTAAATGCTAAACGCCTCAACCTAAGACCTGCATGTTATCAATCGTTTAGGGTTTAGGGTTTAGGGTTTAGTATTTAGGGGTTTAGGGTTTAGGGGTTTAGGGTTTAGGGGTTTAGGGTTTAGGGGCCATCGGTGCAAAAAGAAGCCTGAAGCTACAGACCTGTACCGGAAGGTAAGGGCACGCAACCCTGCTTGTACCTAGAGTCTCCAGTGTAGCTCCTTTTTTGGCGAACCATTATAGGATCCTAACCATGAAGCTAGTTAACCAACAGAGGAATTACACTGGAGGCTATAGGAAAACTGTCAGGCCCTAGCGCCTCAAAAGCCTAAACCCTAAACCATAAGCCCCTAAACCCTAAACCATAAGCCCCTAAACCCTAAACCCTAAACCCTAAACCCTAAACCCTAAACCATAAACCCCTAAACCCTAAACCCCTAAACCCTAAACCCCAAAGGAAAGGCATGGCAGCTAATCCCCAGGCTGAAGCTCTCTGGGTTCTTGTGACTGCCTGGACCCTCAAATTATGTAGATCACTAGCCTTTTATAGGTTTTGGGCCATTATTTTACCTACTTTTTGGGGGTCTAGGTGTAAGTATTACCTAAATATGGAGACTGTTTGTTTGTAACTTATATTTATATTAGGTCCTTTCAGTAGCAAAACAAGAACCCACTTGAATTCCAGACAATTGGAGCTCCAAGTCGCATGGGAGGCTCAGGAGTTGTGCCTTCGCTTCGTTCCCAATATGTGTAGTTCTCTAAATTGAAATTAGGGTGCCCGTTTGTGTCTGAAAAATATTTCTGCACCCTCATAAACAGGATACCAAAAGGGACCTTCATTTAGAGAACTATCCACGTCGAATCCGAAAACAATAGGAGTCTTATATTAATGACCTCGGAACCCTTGACGTTAAGCCTTAAACCCTCTTGCATTAATGACCCCTAGAGAGTCCCTTTCTGCGAGGCCTGTCTAAGCAGCCTGTACAAATTCCATAATGACACAAAAGGCGGGCCTAAGGTTTAGGGTTCAGGGGAGGCTTTAAGCCTTCGGGTTTAGGGTTTAGGGCTTAGGGTAGGGTTCAGGGCTTCGGGTTTAGGGTTTAGGGTTCAGGGTAGGGCCGTGAGTCATAAGACTTCATAAGTGCACATTCAAAGCCGCAGCTACGCCCGTATCAAAAACCTGCCAAGGAGATCGCCAGTAACCCTAAACTCTAGCGCCTAAACCCTTAACCCTTAAACCCTAAACCCTAAACCCCAAGGAGATCGCCAGCACAATGAGTTACATCAAGGGGCAGACGAAGGGCTTGGATCGGGTCATCTTCTTCCTTGGCGAGGCGGCTTCAGGGTTCAGGGTTTGGGATTTTAGGGTTTTAGGGTTTAGGTTTCAGGCTTCTGAGTTTCAGGGTTTTAGGCTTCAGGGTTTTAGGCTTTAGGGTTTTAGGGTTCTAGGGTTTAGGGTTTTAGGGTTTTAGGGTTTAAGGGTTTTAGGGTTCTAGGGTTTAGGGTTTTAGGGTTTAGGCCTTGGGGTTTAGGGTTTAGGACAGGTTTTGGGGTTAGAGAATGAGAGCTCAAGGTTTTCTGTTGGGGGCACCATCTCAAACCAAAACACCCGAAAGCCCAAGCAATCCTGGGCCCCAAATATAGTCCCAAACCCTAAACCCTAAACCCTAAAAGCCTTAAGTAAACCCTAAACCTTAAAAGCGCTAACATAGCCCCAAACCCTAAACCCTAAACCCTAAGCCCTAAACGCCCTAATATAGCTCCAAACCCTAAACCCTAAAAGCCCTAACATAGCCCCAAACCCTAAACCCTAAACCGTAAAAGCCGTAATATAGCCCCAAACCCTAAACCCTAAAAGCCCTAACATAGCCCCAAACCCTAAACCTTAAACCCTAAAAGCCTTAACATAGCCCCAAACCCTAAACCTTAAACCCTAAAAGCCTTAATATAGCCCCAAACCCTAAACTTTTAAAGCCCTAATTGAGTCCCAAACTCTAAACCCTAAACCCTAAATGCCCTAATATAGCCCCAGAGAATGAGAGGAGACCTATTTCCGGAAGCTGGTTTGCGCCTCCATCCTACAGGGCTTACAGAGAGGCCAGCCAGGGCCCAGTCTCAGGGTTCCTTTAAAGGGATCTATAGGGGTTCCTTTAAAGGGATCCCGTAAGGGATCTATAGGGTTTAGGGTTTAGGGGTTTAGGGGTTTAGGGTTCCTTCAAAGGTATCCATTAAGGGATCTATAGGGTTTAGGGGTTTAGGGGTTTAGGGTTTCAGCACTTATAGGGTTGAGGGTGTAGGGTGTAGAATTGGGTTTGGGGTTTAGGTGTTGTTTTTGTGACGTGGCTTTCTTCGGGACGGGGAGGGGTTACAGGCTTTTGCTCTGGTTGTTACTTGAAGGGGCAGGGGACTTAGTAAGTAAACTATAAGTAGAGTTATAAGTGCCCTAAATGGAGTTACCCTAATTATAACCCTACTTATAACCAACTTACTAAGTCCCCTGCCCCTTCAAGNGGCTTTTGCTCTGGTTGTTACTTGAAGGGGCAGGGGATTTAGTAAGTAAACTATAAGTAGAGTTATAAGTGCCCTAAATGGAGTTACCCTAATTATAACCCTACTTATAACCAACTTACTAAGTCCCCTGCCCCTTCAAGTAGTTAGATTGTAAATCAGGTATTCAGCGCCAGTAGCTGTATCCTGATGATGCTTCGAACAGTTCTGCGTGTTTCTATTCGCAGCTTCAGTGTTATTGGGTCAAAAATGCCGCGTCTCTGGTGCATTTTCTGTACTTGTGCTGATTATACTCGCCACTGCTAGATGATGAGCAGATCAGCACGAGTCTTCCGTAGGATGACGGGCAGCTCATTCCTTCGAGTCCTTTGTTTATCGTAGCGACTGATTCCAGGATTATTGTACCTCCTACTCCTATTACTACTGCTAGTACTAGTACTAGTACTAATACTAGTACTAGTACTCGTACTCGTACTAGTACTAGTACTAGTACTAGTACCAGTAAGTACTGGTACTAGTACTAGTACTAGTACTAGTACTAGTACTCCTACTCCTACTCCTACTCCTACTCCTACTCCCACTCCCACTCCCACTCCCACTCCCACTCCCACTCCCACTCCCACTCCCACTCCCACTCCCACTCCGACTCCGACTCCGACTCCTACTCACACTCCTACTCCTACTCCTACTCCTACTCCTACTCCTACTCCTACTCCTCCTCCTCCTCCTTCTCCTTCTCCTTCTCCTTCTCCTTCTCCTCCTCCTCCTACTCCTACTCCTACTCCTACTCCTACTCCTACTCCTACTCCTACTCTTACTCCTGCTGCTACTGCTACTGCTACCGCTCCCGCTCCCGCTCCCGCTCCCGCTCCCGCTCCTTGCTGCTGCTGTTGCTCCTACTCCGGCTACGGCTATGGCTATGCCTATGGCTACGGCTACGGCTACTGCTGCTGCTTCTGCTGTTGCCTTTGTTGCTACTGCTGCTATAGCTGCTACTAACTACTCTTCGTTGTTTCCCACGAGGGTTTTCTTTCCTTTACCATTGCTGTCGGCACTTCAAGCTTTTGCTGCTATTCTTTGCCACGCTGCATTCGCTAATTTGGTTGCTTTGGGCAGATTTTGCTTGTCTTGATTCAACTAACATGTTTGTCGTCGTCATTGAAAGTGGTTCTAAAGGCAAACTGCTTTGCGACGGTTCAGGGTTAAAGGCGTGTGGGCGGTGCTACCACACAGCTATGGCTTGTCTGGTATCCACGGTATTTATGGCACTTGGGTTGATTATGTTCGTGGTTACTGTTGTCATTATGATGTTCACGTTGATCGAGTTCTTGCTATTCCAAATCACATATCACCGTTGGCGGCTACGGTCCAGGACACTAGGATCACGCCTGTTTCAAGAACGAGCTCTGCGCAACACCCGAGATTCCATCTATATCGAAAAGCCTTCTTCTTGACAGGCATCGTGTGGTTGTCGAAAGGCACGTGGAGACATGCCACCTGCCAAGATGTGGAACTGTAGAGAACTAGGGACCCTACTCAAGACCCTAATCATGTCCTAATCATTCAGGACTCTAAGTCTAAGGACCGATGAGTAACGAACCATCACGTACCCGTAAAGAGCAACAAAACAACACCAACTGCTAGCGATGCTTTTCATCTCTTGAAGTCATAGAGTGTTCATTGTGACAATGCTGAGGTTCATGGTTTTGGGGTCTTGTATTATGGGTCTGTCTGGGTTTTCGGATCGGGTTTTAGGAATGGACCCTCAACCCAAAAACCTTGAGTTCTTGTTGTAGGGACAGGTGATCATCCACGGCAGTTATGCAGAGACCGAAATATCCCCTCTCATAATTATATTACTGTGGGTTCCTCATTCTAGCTGTAGCTAATATTGTCCCGCAAACCCTAATTATTCTAATAATTAAGGCCCCCTCTATTGCTTGGCTTCGGAAGTTGCATTTAGGGCTTAGAGTCCTCGACTGGTAGTTCTCGATTTTGGAATCCCGAAAACCGTGAAGAACCCCCTCATGAAGAGAAAAGCCCACCCTCAAAAGGGAGTAAATGAAGGCTTCTGCTACTCGTGCCCTCCCGCCCAAGACACCAGCCTTAACTCACCGACATTCCTAAAGCGCTTCATGCGCTCACCAAAACCCTGACTTTAAGGGTTACTGTAATTGGGTAGTATTCCAGCTTTTATGTGTAGGAGAAGATGGTCGTCAGAGCATCAGGGTTTCATTTGAGGTTCAGGCTTTTCGTCCCGCCGTCCAGTACTTTTACGTAGACGGTAGGGCTTTCGGATGTAGGGGTTTGCTCAGTTCAGATCCGGGAGTGGGGCACATGTAACATGGGTCTTTACCTCTAGGTTAGTAGATCATGTGTACCTACATGCACATGTGCACACACATATAATATATATATATATATATGTATATATATAATTATATATATATGTATATATATATATATATATATATCCTTAAACTCTAAGCCATATGCCTGCATGGATTGAGGTTGGATTGCAGGTGGTTTCTGCAGGGTGGAGGTGAGTTTAGCAGTGAAAGATCTGGATCCCCTGGGTCTGTGTAGTATAGTACCATTATGGAATTTTGTCCCTAAGGATGGTCTTTTGGGGCCTAATTCCATAATGGTACCATATATGGAGCCTCTGGGTACTACAATAGAAGCCAGAAAGTTGGAACATAACTATCCTCATGCCCTTAAGGTAAAGTATAAGGGAATCCTAGCACTAATCATCCTAAAGCCATGTTCCAACTTTCTGGCTTCTACTATAGGGGCCTAAATAATTACCAATACTAATTATTAGAATAGGGTTCCTTAAACGGGGTCTATAAAGGCTACTATGAGGGCTATTATAAGGATCTATATCAGGGGCCTAAAGAATTACCAATACTATTTTGGGCGCTCCTTATTATAAGTCATAGTATAATGGGCCCCAAAACCGTGTTCTAATGATTAAGGCCCCTATAGTAATATGCGTAGGCCTTACGGCCCTTTCTTGGCCTACTCAATCACGAAATGTGGCTGATGGATTCTACAACTTTGAGGAGTTTAAGGGGGCTAATAAGGCGAATAGTGCAGGATGCACAGGATTGCATAGTTCGGCACTACGGTTGATGGACAAAATCCTGCATGACCCTAAGGACCCTAAACTATGGGAATTATAAATATGTTGATTCATCGGAGCATACCCTAAATCGCAGCTATGGTGGAAGATGCCCGATACACCAAAAACAAGTTGAACCAAGCCGTATAATGATGTGTAGCCCCAACTGAAAACTACGTAAAGCCACCAACAAGGACAGCTACAACTGTAGTCTGACTTGAGTAATAGCCCCAGGCAAACTGAAAGTCTAATTTAGAGAACTACCCATGCTTGTAGTACTACTATCCCTAAACGCTAAACCCGTCATACCCCAGGAGTGGTGGAAAAAGTCGGATCTGCTGACTTCGGCCCACAGGCCGGTACTTCGTGTCTCCCAAAGCAAGAAGGGTTGACAAAATTCTGACCTAGCGGCTTGGTGAAATTAGGGGTACAGGATCTAAATGATCAAGAGTTTCAGGTGCCTTATTTAGTGTGACCTTTGAGAAGGATCCTAATGCTCGTCCTAATTATGGGTTGTACCCCCTACAATTTGAGACGTACCCTTCAGTTTAACACGCTGACTAGGATGTCGTTGACCTATCCAACACCTTTGCCGGCTACCGATGTGCGTGTTCGTACCGGACTTCTCCGCAGTAATGCGTTTGTTGCTAATGTAGGAACCTGATCAAGAAACCCTGGGCCCATAACCCCAAAATAATAGGATGCATATAAGGAACCCTAATAAACGCCCAACGTTTCTTAATCAGGTTCCTACATTATCATGCGGAGTGCGGGCAACACATTGAGGAGTTTCGGAAAATAGGGGACCCTAATATAGTACCCTGCATAGTAGGATCCTTATAGGGACCCCCAAAAAGGTACCCCCTATTTTCGGAAACTCCCAGATGGGACCGGCGACTCGAGAGTTGCAATTTCCCAGAGAGCCCAATACCCCTTAATTAAGGAATATACCTTAAATTATAAGGGGCTTCATATTATGATTTAAGCCGTATTCCTTAATTAAGGGGTATTGGGCTCTCTGGGTTCGTTCACCCCGATGCAAATCGCCTCTACAGAAATGCTCTGTCCAACGTGGAGATCAGCCCGATCAGTGTACTCGGGTATCATTTTTTCTGAAACTTCCAACGGTACGGTCTGTATGGTTTGGGGAGTCGCAGGGTTAAGGTCTCGAGGTTGGAGCATAGTAGTAGTGGTCAGGGCTGATGAACTAGGGTTCTGGGTTTGGGGCTTTCTGTTTTAAGCTCTGATGTGGGGTTGAATATGGCCTAAACCCTACACCCTAAACCCTACTTGGAGGTTCAGGGGTAGTTATAAGTGGGGTTATAAGTCCCCTAATATGGGTTATAAGTATAGTTGCCCTACTTATTACCCTAGTTACAACTACCCATGAACCTCCAAGTAAACCGAAAGTCTCGAAGAGAAGACGATCAAGAGGTTTGTGCATTCGAAGGAGCCTTTGGTCTATTCGGGCTTAGGTTCGTGGGTCGAGCATGCCCAGAGACTCCAATATCCCCTAATCAAGGAATATACCTTAAATTTCAGTAGGATCCCGAATATGATTTAAGGAATCTTCCTTAGTTCCTTTATAGAGCCCTTATAGATCCCTTATAGGATCGCTTTATGGAACCCTTTAAGGATCCCTTTAAGGGGCCCTCAGGGGATTATTCCTTAATTCAGGGATATTGGAGTCTCTGCATGAGGGGCTCTAGGGTTCTGGCTTGAGCCAGAGGTCTGAAGGGCTTTGGGGTTTAGGGTTTAGGGCTTTATTAGGCAAGGGTTCCTTAAAGGGTTCCTTCAAGGGATCTATAAGGGTTCTATCAAGGAACTAAGGAAGGGCTTTATTAAGGTCAGGGTTTGGGAGTTTAGGCTTTAGGGTGATTTAAGGGTTTAGGGTAAGGGGTTTAGGGATTAGGGTTTAAGGTCAGGTTTTAGGAGTTTAGGCTTTAGGGACTTTAGGGTGTTTAAACCCCTTGAGGGCGTGCGCGGTTCGCGGTTTCAGGGTGTCACGCTCCAGGCAGGTTGCATTTACCCTTTCCTACGCAGGCACTGAATACTAAACCATCATGAACCCTACATCCTATATACTCCCTGACCCGTGAACCTAAACCCTTCTAAATCCTAATACCGGAATCACTACACGCAAGACCCTATCTCCCTTTGCTTAAACAAAACCTGAAACCCTCAACCCCAATTCTCAAGATTGAATCTTCATCACCTCATCTTCCGCTTTCTTCTCCGAAGCTTTTGAGCCACCAAAAGGATAAGCAACAACTTTTATGTTTTGGGGTTTGGTGGGCATAATACTAATACAGTTCGAGTAGAAGACATATCTAGTACGATTGCTAACTTATGACCTCTGACATACTGCGAGCATATTCTAGCCCCAAACCTCGGCGAATGATCATGGCCCCCCCCCCATATTAGCCGCACGCAGGCAATGGCTTCGAGAGGACGTCTCCGGAAAGACCCTCCGCGATGCCTTCCGGGCCCTGTGGCAGATTGAGTTTGGACTCTAAGCCCTCAAGCCCGAAGCTTAAACCCTAAACCCTTAAGCCCTTAAGCCCTTAAGCCCTTAAGCCCTCAACCTAAACCCTGAACCTTAACCCCAAACTTCAACTGCGAAACCCTAGTGCTTCTAGGGTTTAAGGGATGTTGCCTGGTGGTGGGTTGGGGTCGGAAAGGCTGCCTTGGGGATCTAGGACTTAGGGTTTAGGGTTTATTGTTTGGGGCTATATTAAGGCTTGTAGGGTTTAGGGTTTAGGGTTTGGGGCTATGTTAGGGCTTTTAGGGTGTAGTGTTCATTGTTTGGGGTTTGGGGTTGAATCAGGGGTTTAGGATTTGGCGGTTGGGGTTTAGGGCTTTCGGATTAGGGAATGGTTTTTGACGTTTTTTAATTTGGACAACCCCCAAACCTTGAACGCAAGCTGCTCGGAGCGTGATACCCTGAAACTGCACACACCTTCAAGGTCAGGAAAACCCGGAACCCTAATATCTCCTAAACCCTAATACCCCCCCCCCCCCCCCCCCCCCCCCCCCCCNACAACCCCCAAACCTTGAACGCAAGCTGCTCGGCGCGTGATACCCCGAAACCGCCCCCCCCTTCAAGGTCAAGAAAACCCGGAACCCTAAAAACTCCCAAACCCTAATACCCCCCCCCCCCCCCCCCGCCTTCCCTGCATCCTGCCCCTAAACCTGGCAACGGTGGGCTCTTGGAAGCTTCGACAGCTTAGAGTGAAAGCCAGAAAGCTGGAACATGGACTTAGGCTGTCTGGTTCTTAGTAGGGAATGGGGGAATGGATTATGGAGACGATTATTGGGGATTTGTTTAGGGACTACTATAGTGATCCATTCCCTCATTCCCTACTAAGCACCAGGGAGTCGGATCATTGGTGAGGGGATTCCCGATGGTTTGCCATATACGGCGCCTGAGGATAAAGATTTTCCAACCTTCTGGCTTCTCCTCCAGGTTTTTGGGGGCGCTGCAGGGCACAAAGCTCGCGGTCTAGTTTTAGGGCTTTCGGGTTTTAGCATTTTCGCTCTCATGGATTTAGATTTAGGGCTACCGTCACGAGCTTTCGGCTTCAATGTTGGCTCGGTTATTGTGGGCGTAGAGTCGAACCCTGAACCCTGAACCCTAAACTAAACCCTGAACCCTGAACCCGAAACCCTAAACCCTAAACTAAACCCTGAACCCGAAACCCTAAACCAAACCTGAACCCTGAACCCTGAACCCGAAACCGTAAACCCCTGCCCCGAACGACCCGAAGATTGACAAAACCCCATGGAAGCCTGCAAGACACAAGAGCTGATAAACCCTGGTACTTGAAGGGGCAGGGGACTTAGTAAGTAGGTTATAAGTAGAGTTATAAGTGCCCTAAATGGAGTTACCCTAATTATAACCCTACTTATAACCAACTTACTAAGTCCCCTGCNGGACTTAGTAAGTAGGTTATAAGTAGAGTTATAAGTGCCCTAAATGGAGTTACCCTAATTATAACCCTACTTATAACCAACTTACTAAGTCCCCTGCCCCTTCACGTAGTAGGTTAGGTAACCTTTAAGCGTTTTGGGGGTACTACAATCCCTATACCGAAATTGGTTAAGCTTTGTAGTTTCCTAGGATACTGGGCAAAGGCCCATAAGGGTCTGCGTACCCGAACAGTATAGACTTTGGCCCCAAAGCAATGTAGCGACGACTTTAAGGCCAATGTATACACTAAAGTAAACCCCAAAAAGTTGGAAACCTGATTAAGGCCAAATAGTGCTGGGATTCCCTATACATTACTCTCAAGGATTGAGGCTATTGGGTTTCCAACTTTGGGGCTTCTACTGTATACGGATACATGGACCCTGAGGGTATGGTCCTAGTAGGATTTTCCCCAAGGCCCTATTCTAAACCCCTAAATTCCGTCAAGGAAAACGGGTACCCTTATCATAAGGGGCAACTCAAGAACCTGGTATGATACGAGTGCATGGACACTTAAGGGTTCCTTTACATAGATAGTGAACGGGGGAACTTTAAACTTTTCGGCCTTATATATTAGCTCTATCTTAAAAAGTTTGAACTTTTTGGGGCCCGGTTGTTGAAGAAGAGAGTTTAAGGGTTCAGGGCTCCTTTCAGGGTTCACAGGGCTCCTTTAAAGAAACCCTTAAGGTACCCTTTTAGGGATCCCTTGAAGCAACCCTTGAGGTACCCTTAAAGGGATCCCTCAAGGGCTCCTCTACGGCTTTAGGGCTCCTGTCAAGCCTTCTTACAGGTGGAGCTTTGATCGGTTTGCAGCTCTCGCAGCTACGGTTTAGGGCTTTAGGGATTTAGGGGTTTAGGCGTTTAGGGTTTAGGGGTTTAGGGTTTAGCGGTTAGAGGTTTAGGGGTTTAGGGGGTTAGGGGTTTAGGGGTTTAGGGTTTAGGAGGCAGCACCTGCGTTTGGTTGTCGAGGTCATCGCCCATAGCCCACGGCGGCGGCACCTCCCCGCTCAGAACGTTCGCAACAGAGCAACAGTCCAAGCCGTGGTGCTCCGAAGTGCTATAATATAGGGGCCTGAATAATTCGAATGGGGTTTTGGGGCCCATTATACTATAATATAGGGGCCTTAATAATTAGAATGAGATTCTGGGGGCCATTATACAAAAAATATAATGAGGAACCCTTAAAATAGTATTGGCAATTATTCAGACCCCTACATACAAGGGGCCACGTGCCATTCCGCCACCACCAGGCCTCGGCGTCTTTTCTTGCCGGCTGGCTTGACGCCGAGCATCTGCATCAAGAAGAAGACGGCGATGACCGGCCGGATAGTTAGAGTAGGCTTCAGGGGTTTAGGGTTGAGGGTTTAGGGTTTAGGGTTTAGGGTAGGGTTGAGGGTTTAGGGTACTTCCAGGGCTGGTTATATCGTAAGCCCACCAAAAGTGAGGCATGCTATCGCTGATTGGGCAGGCCCGCATATGACACTTCCTTCTCTGAGCTAGCTCGCTCCATGGCAAGGGTTCTTTGCTTCAACAGAGAGATTAGCCCTTGCATCGTCATGTAGTAGACCCCCTATTATAGCTACCGCTTCGTCGGGACGCCTCTTTGCACCCTCCAGATTAATTACTCAGCAAACAATTCCAGTTGAGGGCTATAGCCCCCTTAGCTCTACAACCTTAATTAGGGTTAGGGTTTAGGTTTCGGGTTTCAGGGTTTGGGGTATACTGCGCCCTAAACCCCAAACCCTAAACGTCACAGATCAGGCCTTCAAGTCTTCCTGGGACGCGTTTTCTGCGGATCTGGCTACGACGCGCCGCGTGGTTGAAAAGCTTGTTGCACCTGGGCTGTGGGGATGTTAGGGGTTTAGAGATCTAGGACGGTTTAGGGCACGTCAGAATGCAGCTGTGACTGCTGCCTCTTGCGATGCTCATCATCATGTGAGCTTCTTCTTGTTGCTTGCACATGTCAGATTTCTTTGGTTGAGTATCGGCGGCTCCCATGCGGTTGCTCATGGGAATGGTTTCCATATCACTATGACACAAGCAGGTTTAGGACGAACCCGGTAAAGACATGTTCAGACTCTGTCTGAGGTCGTGCAAGTTAAGTTGCCTTTGGAAGCGTTCAAAACCCCTGAACCCTCAACCCTAAACGCCTGCGTAAGCCTCAACCAGGAGCCCTCAACCTCAAGTCATCCACAGGTCCTAGATTGTTTACTCGGACTTTAAACGTTCACGCCATGCGCAGTCCGGATTGTCGAAGTTCAGATATTTAGGCTTCCCTTTTTCGGAGTCTTTCCGCAAATAGGAGGATGCATTATGTCGGGTTCTGCAAGAACCCTCTACAACGAAACCCCAACGGAAGAGCCCCGAAAGGACCTCTGTGAAACCTTATTAAACCCCAAGCACCACAACAAGAACCCCATAATAAGTATTAGGTTTAGGGTTTAGGGTTAAGAAGTACTGTGAAGGCTATTCGTTTGGGCGGGGTGGGATTGAGGGTTCAGTCGTTTGTGGAGTTTGTTCGACCCCTCGAAGCCCTTCTGCGAAGCTACTGTGAGGTTTCGGAGGCGGTCTGTTTTCGGGCATACTATAAGGGCTAACTACTGCTGATGGACAAAATCCTGCATGACCTTAAGGACTCTAAACTATGGGAATTATGGTATATTCCTTATAATGGGTGATGCAGGATTTTGTCCATCAACAGTAGAACATGGTTTTGGAGTGGAACCCGGAGGAATAGAGTCTTACTAACTACTCAGGTCTCGATATTCGGAGTATTGACCAGACAAAAATACATCCCAAGACCCCAGACCTTGTTGAAATAATTTCCAAATCCTGTTGTAGTCGTATGAATCCACCGAAAGCTTAGTCTACTGTCGCAGTTCAGGCCTGTACAGTTATTGCCTGAAAGAAGTGACATACCCTCCAAGAGCCGAAGTGCAATTGTTGAGGCACCTGTAGTGTGTCGGGTTCTCGTCGTTTCAACGTTCGCCGGGTTTAGAGTTTAATATAGGGGCCTTCATAATTAGAATAGGGTTTGGGGGTATATTATACTAGAAGTATGACAAGGAGGCCCCCAAGCCCTATTCTAATCATTAAGGGCCCCTACATCAGGGTCTGCATAGGGGTTGGAGTTTAGGGCTTAGGGTCTTGGTGGGGCCTTGGGGGGGCCTTCCAGTTCGGGGTCCAGGGTGACGGTATGCTTCAATTTGGGTGGTTGTCAAAATCAGGGTCCCATTTTGGGTCCCTAATATAGTACGGCACCTAATATTTAGGGTACTCAGAAAGGGACCACAATTTTGACAACTACCCATTTGTAAAGACCCAGTGGAGGCATCGGTTAGTGGAGTTGCTATGAGCCTGCACCCTAAGCCCGTCCAAAGCTAAACATGCAATGTCGCCGAGTTTAGCAGGATTCAACATGTCACGTCGTCGTGCTGACGGTTGGTGATGGGCCTCGGGAACATCCCACCGAGGTGAATCGGGTTTCTCGGCGTCTCGAAGATGAGCCGGATTCAAAGCTCCGGATGTTTGGCCTGACCACCGTCGCTGTGAACTGACAACGGTGTTTAGGGTTTAGGTTTAGGGTTTATGGTTCGAGGTGCAGCACGATCGCCGCCTGACTACTGAATCATTGCTGCTCTCCGACCAGTCGCGACGGCATGAGTGCGTAGTAGGGCGACTTGCACTTTGTCTTTTGGGTTCCACCCGGAACCCTAAACCCTTAACTCTTAACCTTTAAACCCTAAACCCAGATCACCTTCCTCCCCAGTCTCCATAGACCTTCACTGTGCCCGTGAAACTGCGCAACTCCCGTCCCCAAGCCCCGAAACTCTGACCCCCAAACCTCAACCATACCAGGACCCCCCAAGGGGGTTATATTTCGAGGGGTCTAGTAAGCCCTAAACCATCCTGAACCCAGGCTCGCTATTCCGAAACTCTCACCCTGGGTTTAGGGCTTTAGGGTTTAGGGTTTAGGGCTTTAGGGTTTAGGGTTTAGGGTTCAGGGTTTAGGGTTTAGGGGTTTAGGGTTTAGGGTTTAGGGTTTAGGCATAGGGTTCAACCCTAAGCCACAAGCTTGCCAAGGAGCTGGCCTCTTCGAGCTCTACGTGACCGATCTCAAGGCACTTCTTCTCAGGGCTCCTTCAAAAGAAAGGGTCTCGCAGGGCTTGGGGTTTAGTGGTTAGGAGTTTAGGATAATGAGAACAGTGCTTTGCGGGTTCCTTAGTAAGATTATAGTAGAATATTCTGATTAAACATGTAGTATACTATACCCCCAAACCCTATTCTAATTAATCAGGCCCCTACATTTCCCATCTGGCCTATACTTTGGTCTGAAGGGTGCCTATATGGGTACTTTCGAGGTCACAGTATACGGGTTCATAGGCCAGTATGCTTAAAGATCTCTGAGTATAGTAGAGTTCTGCGTAAGTACGGTTTTGAAGGTGAGGGTACAGGGATCCATACACTGTCCAAGTGCCAATTATCATACAATCACTCTCCGAATCAATAGCCTACATAGAGTATTTTTCAAACCCAAGTACCTTACTTCATGTCAGCAAGATTCCTTGATTTTGAAGTTTCGGGTCTCTGTGTTTGTGGTGGTCTACTCGGTGCAGGCCGGTTGTGTTTCGGGCCGTGGGTTCCGCGAGTCACAGAGGTCTTCACATCATGAGCTGTTACCAATCTTATACTAGGCTTTGGAGTACCATACTTTAAGACTTTTTGCTTAAAGGAACCCTTATGAAATAACAGTTTATGCTTTTTTCTCCCTGGTTACTTAAAAGCCCAGTATAACTTATAGAGTTCTCGATTGTGACTCCACTTGTTGCTATACTATACCCAAAATCCGTATTGCAACTAGTAAGGCCCCATGTTAGATGCCCTCTGGTGTGGACGAGACTGGTACCTCTTTATGGGTTTCGTATGACAGGACTGGGTATAAGGTTTAGGGTTCGAGGCATAGGGTCTTGTCTTTTTCCTTGGAAGAACAAGAGGGCCTCGAACCCTCAAACCCAAACCCCATATCTCTAAAGCCCTAAAACCTGTTTTGGAGATGCTTCGCAGGGAGGACTCTCAGTTATCGAGTTTAGGGACTTAAGGTTTAGGTTTTTTGGGTTTAGGGTTGTGGGTTTTGTGGCTTCGGGGAAGTTTGGTCGAATATTGGAAGATGGGTGACAAAAAGGAGGTCTGGGGAATTTCATCAACAGCATCCCATGTTTCAGTGTGCCCGCACTTTCCTTAACGGGTGGCAGGATAACGCTATTCCGACGTTCTAGCAGCTTCTGCAGCTTTGCATCTTCGATAGTGAACGGGGGAACTTTAAACTTTTTGGCCTTATAGGTTAGCTCTATCTTAGAAAGTTTGAACTTTTTGGAGCCCGGTTGTTGAAGAAGCGAGGCATGGTTTAGGCACGAACTCAAAAGCTCATTTGGTGCGCACGGGTTGGACTGAGTCTAGTTTCGACTCAATACCCTGCACCTCAGGTACTGCACCGAGAATACAATGGGGTAGTTGTCAACATTAAGGTCCCTTTTGGGTACCCCGAATAATCAATAGGTGCCGTATCATAATAGGGACCCAAAACAGACCATAATTTCGACTACCACCCACTAGAGTAGCTTTGGCAGAGTTCAATAGCTGGTGAAGGACTACCGGCCAGCTTGTGCTGGCCAATATAGGGGACAGGGTTCCTTTGAAGGGTCCTTTAAAGGGGTTCTACAGGGATTCTATAGTAGGGTTCTATGATATAGGGGCCTTAAGAATTAGACTAGGGTTTTGGGGCCCATTAAACTATACTTATAACAAGGAACCCCCCCAAAAAATAGTATAGGTAATTATTTAGGCCCCTACAGTATGACCGATTGCCGACGTGGCGTCCCTGTTAATGATTGCAGTAACTAATGGAGGGGTCTGGGTCATTAGTAATTCTATCCCCATATCGTCCCTATCCAGTTAGACTAAGCAAGTTTGAGGCAACTAGATAAAGCGGCTGAATAGACTAGAATATACCCAGAACCCGACTTTTATCTATTACGGACAGTATATTGTGCTCTCCCGACGAAAGAACCTTACTCATAGATAGTGATTATGGTTGTGACGGTTGTGACACTCGTTGCGTGTTCCCTTGCAACCCTTCTTGTCTTCTTGTACCCTATGGGTCCAAAGGACCCAATAATTAGGTACTCGGGTTTGGGATAATAGTTATGTAGGTTACTATTTTTGAGAGTATATGATAATTGTGTGCTTGGACCCCAAGGGGTACTACCAGGCCAGAGGATGATTCAAAGCAGGGTCGATTGTGTCCACGGGCTCATCGACAGTAGGGATCCTGTTGTAACGCTCTTAAACACAGGAGTGCTCGAAGCATTCCCTGTGCACTACAAGTCTTGTCAGTGCTTTGAGCATACTGGAGAGTGAAGTATGCCAAGCCTCAGCGCCCAATGCCCAAGCCCTCCACTTTTCACTTGAATGTTTAAACCATAATCCCTAACCCCCACACTCTAAACCCTAAACCCTACAACCTATCAATAACCCCGGCAGGAGAATCTGGACTTCGCGGAGGGTCCGGCCCGATACCATACGGTACACAAGGCCTTGTGCTTGCTTTTCTCAGGGCTGCAGTGGGTTTAGGGTTTAGGGTTTACGAAAACAGTAGGTTCCTAAACATGCGTATACTTCAACCTACCGAAACCTACTTTATCGTTGGGTCCCTATAAATTCCTTGCTAAGGTTTATGATAAGAACTCACGCACAAGTAAGTTAGGGTAAGCTATGACGATATGTAGCCCGATATCCGATTATTTCGGTAACTGTACTTCAGGTGTTACGAGTTTGGGTTTAAGGTTTAGTGGCTTTAGTTTGGGGCTTTTGGGGTGTGGTGTTGCGGGTCAGTTAGGGTTCCGGTTGCAGGTGGCTGAGTTGCCGAGAATGGAAACTGTCAGCCGGGCGGGTGTGAAGCCACCATTTCCAAAGAGCCGGGTTTAGGGGTTTAGGGTTAGGGTTTGCAGGGTTTAGGGTTTAGGGCTTAGGGTTTAAGGTTACCTTCTTGGGGGCTAATACAGGGGCCGTATTAATTGCCTACACTATTTTGGGGGTTCCTTATTATAAGTATAGTGTAATGTGCACCAAAACCCTATTCTAATTATTAAGCCCCTATATTACCTTCCTGGGGGCTTGGGAGCCCACCAGCTAGGTCTAGGGTTCTTGTATAGGGTTTGAGGCTAAGTACCTGCATGGTGCAAGCTGGGGTGACCATATAGACACGAAAGCCCCACAAGCCATGCAGGACTTACAGCCGAAGCACCCAAAGCCTAAACGAAATACCCTAAACCCTCAAATAACCAACCTAATGCCGTAAGCTTGAAGCTTTCAACGCCTACATACAGAGCCTTTAACTTTAAAGGAACCCTTAACGGCTGCTTGTGTTAATCTCTGCCCTTGTAATCGGTATTGCAAGTATAGTCAGTATAGTATGAAAATGCCGCGAATCCTTATCTGAATGATTAAGTGAGGCCCCCTATCTCTTGAATATAGTCAGCATAGTATGAAATGCCTCAAATCCTCATCTGAATGATGAAGTGAGGCACCCTATCTCAACCGTTCATGTATCCTTAAAGGAACCTTCAGAGGATGCCCTTCCCTTCCAGGCCCCTCAATGAACCAGGCTTTGGAGTACCATACTTTAACACTTTTTTTCTTAAAGGAACCCTTATGAAATAACAGTTTATACTTTTTTCTCCCTGGTTACTTAAAAGCCCAGTGAAGCACCCTCGGAACCTAAACCCGAAACCTGAAGCCCTCGCAGAAAAGAAGTTCTTCAAAAATCAATTAAACCCCTACACCCTGAACTCCTAAACCCTAAACCCATAAAGCCTCCTGAACTCCTAAACCCTAAACCCATAAAGCCTCCTGAACTCCTAAACCCTAAACCCACAAAACCTCCTGAACTCCCTGAACCGGAACCAATGTGGAGGAGTGGCATCCCACCTACCGCGACACGTTGTATTCTCGAGGCCCCGGTTGTTTGTTGTTACTAGGCTTTGGAGTTTCTTAAAGGAACCCTTATGAAATAAAAGTTTATACTTTTTTCTCCCTGGTTACTTAAAAGCCCAGTAACCCTAAACCCTAAACCCTAACCCTACCACTAAAAAGCCCAGGTTAAGGGGTTCTTGGAGCTACCGGGTTCTTGGTTGTTTAGGGATTTAGGGGTTTAGGGTTCAGTTTAGGGATTTAGGGGTTTAGGGTTCAGTTTATTTAAGGGTTTAGGGTTCAGCTTAGGGATTTAGGGGTTTAGGGTTCAGTTTAGGGATTTAGGGGTTTAGGGTTCAGTTTCCTGGGTTCTTGCTAACGGATTTAATCTAAAGAAACTATGTTATTTACCATAGATCCCTATTGTTGTAACTTGAACTAGGTTCCTTAGCAAGAACCCAGGCTACCCAAACCTGCTATTCCAGTAGAGTTGAAAAGAATTCGATGTGAAGGTTTTAAGTCTTTAAGTAAGAACCTACCAAAAAGGTAGGTCATGGTGGTTCAAGGTGGGGTTTACATTTCCATAGTCTACAGTTTAAGGCTTAGGGTTTGAGGTGCCAGAACTTGCGATAGTACCGTAGGGTTTCTGTATGAGGGTGTGAGATGCTTGAATCATTTACCCCGGCCAAAAACCCCAATCTCCCAAACCCAAATCTCTATCTCTACCCGTAGGCCCCAAAGTAGTTCCTTTTTGGGGTTCATATTCAGAATTCTATAAGGTAATGCCAAAAAGGAACTACTTTGGGGTATTCAGGTTTAGGGCTTAGCTCAGGTTCTGGGTTCGGCTTGTGCGGCTCTTAGGCTTGGCATATGGTTTTACTTCTCCTTGTTGGCTGTTAACTCAACTTTTCAACTTTTGGGGGTCTTATAAGGTAGTCGATTCTGAAAGTTTCAACTTTTATTTCCTTGGGTTTTGGGCCAGTGAGTCTCCGCCTTTCTTGCACGATTTTGCAAGGGCGCTGTAGGCAAGGGTCCTGCGAGGGTTTATACGCCTAAGCCTGGGCGTGGGCTCTAGTTCGGCTTCGCCCTTAGCCCCTACCTATACTAGGCTTTGGAGTACCATCCTTTAATACTTTTTCTCTTAAAAGAACCCTTATGAAATAAACGTTTATGCTTTTTTCTCCCTGGTTACTTAAAAGCCCAGTATAGGCTCATGCCCTACCCCGTTGTTAAGGTACCTACTTTTCTATATAGGAGATCATAACCATAAAACTAGGTACCCTACAAAAGGGGTACGTAGGGTATGACCCTCCAGGCACACCCTAAACCACTTGGGCATTGCGTTACCGCCCATGGGTGTTTTGAGATTGACGTCGGAGGGTTTTGTGTTTTTTACCGTCGTCTGCGTGATTCGGATTCGGGTTTAATTAACCGGGTTTAGGGTTTAGGGTATTTAGGAGCTAGTTTTAGTAGCTGAGTGGATACACTTTACACTTTGGGGGATAATACCACCCACTATAAAACTAAAAGTGTGCACGTTTTGGGGCTTATGAACTCAGCAACTAGTTTAGGTTTTCGAGGGCAGTTTAGGTTGGAGCATTGTTTGAACCTGGTTCGGGGGATACCGCATGGATACAGCAGTAGCTGTCGCATGACCTGAAAGGCTAAGGGGGCGGCAGTTGCATTTGCATTTTGGATTCCGTCGAGAAGGTTAGTTACTTCTAATACCATGGCTCTGCTTGGAATCTTGGCTTTCTGTTCCGGGCCCAGTACATTTGGCACCGACAGCGTGGAAAGCAGAGGTCTTTGGATTAGGAGCTACTACAGGTATGGTTACGGTTAGGTATTTCCCGCACCCACGATACCCAGCACCCTGAGCTACATGCAGGATGTTCTTCATCAGAGATGCTTCGGAAAAGAAATCTGGTGAAGACAATAGCTTCCAAGCTAGCACTCCGAGACATCAATCACACAGAACTTAAGTTTACCCTAAGCCTTAAACCCCGACGGATCAGAGTCTTGAGCACCTCCGTCCAGAGCCAGAAACTCTCACCTGACGCCTGTTGTCTCTGGCAGACAACCACATGGCATGTGAGTTGAAGAACTGCAAGTGGATTTCCAACACGTGGGACGCTGGGAGGCTGAGAAGGCCTCTCAAGGTAAACCTGAGAAGGGAGGTGCTGTCTGCCACTGTCTCAGCAGACTTCTTCTGCGAAGAGCGGCAAGGACAGCAGCCGCATCCAGAATGCGTTGAAATCTGGATGTAGTGCTTGGCCAAGCTCCACCAAAAAGCAGCAACAGAGGCTGTTGTGTGCCTGTGGCATGAGCTGTTCTCTGAGACACATGTCATGGTACTCCATGGCTTGTATGACAGCTGCCCTGACACTGAGAAGACGGATTTCAGGAGGCGGCGGGGGCTCCTTCATGGAAACTATAATAAGTATACTGCCAATGCTCTGTTAGTGCGCTACTCCTCTGACTTTGCAATCCGAAACCTCCACGAGTTTCGGGGAATCCAATGTACAAGCCGGGCATTTTGTTTTAGGTTCCCTTATCAATACTGAGTACCAGGAAAGGGGTAATGTAGGAACCTGATTAAGAAACCCTGGGCCTACAACCCCAAAATAGTAGGATTCATATAGGAAACCCTGATAAAGGCCCAAGGTTCCTTTTCAGGTTCCTACATTATCCCTGTGATTAAGGTGCACTGGGAGCCTTTGACCCCAAACCTCAGCTTTCCTTCACCCACGACCTTGTTTCAATGCCTCAACCTTAATCTTCAAACCACTAAAGCCCTGAACCCTAAACCCTAAGACATTCAGCCAAGCAGGTTACTACGACATCTTTATGTTCGACCTGAATGGTGCCTCATTCAGAATTTGTTGGTTGAAGGCTCCCGCGTTGCGGGCTTTTTGGGTGAACGCCCTGCCGAGCTAGGGCTTAGGATCCAATTTAATTTGTGATGCTTGTATCTTAACGCCACTACAATATTGTCTCTAGCGGCTCTAGCGCTTCAGGCTCATCTTGCAGTGTGATTCGGGAAATGGAGTCTGATGCACGATCTGGTGTTCAAGGGTTGACCTTTCAGGACACTACCTCCGGAGGGCCTCTAGGACCTAGGATTCATGTGGACCACTGATTGATAAAGCTTCCCTGGATAAGGGTAATGATCGGGATGCGAATATGAAGGTCCTCAAACATGGGGGTGTGCTAATCAGGGACCGACTCAATTTGAGGAGCGCGAGCCTAGGATTTAGGTTCTTATGTTTTTGCCTTCTGTTTAGAACTACTGTACATCGCGGCACCCCAGCTGGCAGATAGCACCGGTTGACCCTGAGAGCCCATGCTCCTAAGAACAAGCCACCCGAGCCTGAACCTTAAATCCTGGCTCCGAAACCTAAACCGAACATGGTTGCAGTGTTCTGATGCTTTTACACTTATGTTAATCTCTTGTGCTAACTCTAGTCAGATCGCAAGTGGCTCAAGACAGGATAAACGGCAAGAACATGCAAATCCTGGTTTTTCACAAAAGGAGAAAGATAGGAGAACAACTAGGAAACACACAAAAAAACATTAGAATCACTGCCCGCGCTCCCCGCGCAACTTCCCACCCTGCGGCCCTGTGTTGTTTCTTAGTTTTCCTAGATTGTTCCGACATTTCTTATTTTTCTCCTAATTTGTCCTATTTTCTCCTGTTTTATCTCCTATTTTTATCCTATTTTATTCCTAGTGTTCTCCTGTTGTTCTCCTGTTACGTTTGCTTTCCTATTTTTCCTACTTCTTTGCTATTTCCTATAAACCCTGAAGTCCTACTTATCTCCTATTTCTGGAAATCATGGTTTCTCTAGACTTAGCACTCCGGAGATTGACAGAATTTTACACGTTGGGGGGCCGAAATTACTATCAAGAACTATTTTGAGAGGTTCCCGATTACAGATATAGTGCAATATACCCCAGAACCCTTTCCTGATTATTAAGGCTCCTACTTTAGGTTCGGGGCCTTGCAGCCCAAAGCTCTCCACCCCAAGCCATGCTAAAACCTTAAACCCTACCTACACTCTCCATTGTAGTTCGTTTCTGGGGCTACGTTATAGGATCCTAAATATCAAGCTGGTTAAACCAAAAGAGAACTACAATGCAAACTATAACCCTAAACCCAATTCCCTAAACCCTAAAACCCTAGACCGTTTTAGGTAGAATCCTGCACTTCCCCTCCCCACAGACAAAACCCCCAAGACCTTGTCTCCGGATGAAGCGCTTTGCATTTGCATATTATGGTCGCTCTGTAAAGTCTAAACCCTAAATCCCAAATCGCTGGGTTAGTTGCCTCAAACCGTCCCCAAACTTAAACCCTAAACTCTCATACAGGAAACCCCATAAAGTTGGAAACCGGATAAAGGTCAAATAGTGCTGGGATTCCTTATACATTACTCTTAAGGATTGAGGCTATTGGGTTTCCAACTTTGGGCTTCTACTGTAAACCTTAAACCCACCTCTCAGCTGCCAAGGTGACCTCATCTACTCGGTGTTCAAAGAAACCGATTCTTGGCTCTCTTCTGGTTCTTGGCTCTCTTCTGGCTAGCTTTTGTTTCGCTTAAGGTTTTAGGGTTTAAGGTTTAGGGGTTGAGGATTCAAGGTTTAGGTTTAGGGATTAGTTCATATTGTTGCTACATAGTATTATAATTAAGGAATTCTTACTGGTATAGGAGAGGTTCAGAAGTCAGACAAGGACTATGCAACCAACTTTTTGCTCGATGGCGATGGTCCCTGGAAAGATTCGGGCCTGGGAGAGGCAGGGTTTTGGAGTTTACCAGGGTCTTGCTTACGGGTTATACAGGTTCGATGAGGGTTGTCGTAAGGTTTGGAGGCTTGGGTACGAGGATTTGCTTCATAAGGGCTCCTTTCCCCCAAACCCTAAACCGTGCGTAGGCTTCAGGGCTTTTTCGGCCTGGGAGCAGCAGGGCTTTGGGGGCTTAGAAGTATTTTATGGCCAAAAACCCTAAACCCTAAACCCTAAACCCTAAACCCTAAACCCTAAACCCTAAATTCCCACCCAGGCCTGCTTAGGCCGTACCCACCCTTTTTCTAGGGTGCCTGGACATAGAGGACGTCCGGCAGTGATTGACACCATTACTTGGATGGACAATGGGTGGAGCCATTGGAGAGTGGTCAAATTCAGCCCCTAGGGCTGAGCCATGCCATTGGGCCACCTGGGTGGCGCNCCTTGTGTCTAGACATGGACATGCCGCCCCCTCACACCCCTGGGAGTGTAGGGGCGCCATCCTACAAAGAAAATACTGCCGCTGCGCGGCGAGACGCCCTAAACCCTAAACCCTAAACCTAAACCCTAGGGTTTAGGGTTTAGGGATGTACGGTGTAGGGGTTCAAACCCTCGGCCCGAAGCCATAAGCCGCAGGAGCCCGAAAGCAAGAGGTAAATGGAGCACGGATCTGCCCTACTTGGTGGTAATATGGGGATTTCCGAAAATTATGGCTACCTTATTTGGGGTCCTTATAATAAGGATCCTACTATTTAGGGTACCATATTATGGTCCCCTATTTTCGGAAACTCCCATATAGGGGCCTTAATAGTTAGAATGCGGTTTGGGGGTATATTAGACTATAAATATAACAAGGAATCCCCAAAACCCTATTCTAATTATTAAGGCCGCTACATTATGGAGGTTTCTTACTTTATGGTTAGGAGTTTAGGGTTTGGGGTTTAGTGCTGTGACTGTGAAACCGTATCTGCCACAGCTGTCGTTTTCTGTTGCAACAGCACTTGAAGCTTCATGGACGCTTGTAAGCAAAAAGGGCTGAAACTGACCGGATTATCATGCACACAGGCTTGTTCAATGGAGCATATTTTCTTTTCGTGCCCGGTTCCCATCGTACTCGTACAATACCCTACCCAACGAAATATGTACTGTACTTGTTCCAGTGGGTTATTGAGCAGCCCAGAACAGCAGTCAACAGTAAATAACCGTTACAACTGGGGCCCATCACTGATGAACGGGTTTCGTCATGAAGGAGTACCCGGAAACTCCAAAACCCCCCTACTTATGGAATGTACCTTAGATTGGGACGGGGATTCGTAGCATATTGCTTCAGGCATACTCCGGAATCAAAGAGAGTGTTTTGGGAAAGTAATACAGATTATGCCATGATGGTAATGAAGAGTCATAAGGAGCTCTGCGGTAGCCATCAGCTTTTTGGCAGACCCTAAGCCGTGAACCATTCAGCCTGAATCAGCACGTGTGCCCAGAGCCCGAAACCATTCGAGTACGAGGTTGTCGAAACTTGAGCTCACATGCAACAAGCTCGTCTCCTGGGTGTAGGATGTATAGTGGTGAAGGATTAGGACCGGAATATCGACATTCGAGTTTCGCAGGGTAGTGGCTTCTTGCCTTCCTTGGCAGAGGAGTAGCAAGACAGTCAATAGAGTGTAGAGGTACCCAGACCTTCCAAAACCCCTTAACTAAGGAATAGACCTTAAATCATATTAGGGATCCTACCATAATTTAAGGTATATTCCTTAATTAAGGGGTTTCGGAAGGTCTGGGTATTCCTGGGACTCGAGCCTGTGCGAGGGGAAAGCTGCGACATCCGAACGCTCGGATTCTTAAATCTAGGTAGGGCTTTGGGAGAGCTTATATTTTCCCGTATTGGGCTTAAGAGGATCTTATTTACTAATATTTTTCAAGAGCTTTAGAATAAAAGCCCCACCTAGTAAATGCACACTCAAACACAAAGCCCCAAATCCCAGGCACTAGGCGCTAAACCTTCCCCACTGAACCTTTCGAAGAAGCAACCACCGAAACAAAAGCAAGACCCCCAAAACCCCGAAACACCACAAACATAAGCAACGCCCTGAAACCCTAAACCCCTCAACCCCTCAACCCTCAACCCCTAAACCCTAAACCCTGAACCCTAAACCCCTAAACCCCTAAACCCTGAACCCCTAAACCCTGAACCCCTAAACCCTAACCCCTAAACCCTCAACCCTAAACCTGCGACTCATTGCTCTGAGTCCTGACGATCTGAACTCGCTGTGGAGCACCTGAGAGTTTAGGGCTTTGAGGTTTAGGGGTTTAGGGTTTAGGGGTTTAGGGTTTAGGGGGTTTAGGGTTTAGGGGTTTAGGGGTTTAGGGGTTTAGGGTTTCGGGGTTTAGGGGTTTAGGGTTTAGGGGTCTAGGGGTTTATTTAGGCCAGCAGCCGAGACTGATGTAAGAAAGGGCTGAGGGGCCTCAATAACTACCTATACTATTCTGGTAGAACCCTTTGAAGGAACCCCTTCAAGACGGAACCCTTTGCAGGAAACCGAGAGCTGCAGGATTTAATGTAGGGGCCTCAATAATTACCTATACCATGTTGGGGCTCCTTCTTGTAATTGCTGTAGTATGAAGGAGCCCAGAACCCTTTTCTAATTTACTTATATAGTAAGGCCGCTACATTAGGGGTCGTTAGAGGCTTCTTTCGAGGGTTCTGGGAGGTTGTTTGTTACTCGGGTGTTGGTTTCGATTCTCATAGCATCTTTTAGCACCTCACAAAGCTTGCACCCCATGAAGTCCTAGTCAAAAATATGCAGGCCCCTCAACCCCCAACCCTAAACCCCAAACCCTAAACCCTCACCCTACTTCGAGCAGGCCTACCGAGAGGCATTGGCAGCCCCGGCACCTTTGCTCAACTTCCTGGGAGTTGGGTCTAGGATCGTGGAGGGTTTATAAGAGGGTTTAGACGGTTTAGGGGGATAAAACCCTGTTCAAGCTGTTCGAGCTGCTATAATTTACCCACACCTTAAGGACAACAGTACCTGAAAAAGCCCTTATAGTGACCTGAGTGGGAACCCTTAGAAACCGCATAGTATAGGATAATCATAGTAGTTCTTCCAGAAGGACTCCTGTAAACCCTAAGCCCTAAACCCTAAAGCCCTACAACCTAAAGCCCAAGAGCCTAAACCCTAAAACCCCTGAAATCCCCAAACTGCAAAACCCTAAGCCCTAACCCCCAAGACCCCAAAACCCTAAAACCCTGAACCCCACAGCCTAAAACTTGGAATTTAACATCCCTAACAGACCAAAGCCCTAAAACCCTCAAACCCTAAAACCCTAAAGCCCTAAACCATAAAACCTAAACCCTAAAGCCCTAAAGCCCCAAAACCCAACCCCTAACCCCGAAGGACAACATCAGCTACACCTGAAAACCCTTGTTCGTACCCTTATGGATCCCTTATAGTAATCCTTATTATAGGAACCCTTCAAGGAACCCTTAAAGGAACCCCTAAAACCCTAAAAAGCCCGAAAAGCTCCATAAGCCCTAAACCCTAAAATCCCTAAGGACAACATCCGCTACATCATCCCCTGTAGTACCTGATGGATTTCTGATAGGAGGCCTTCAAGGAAGCCTAAGCAATAAAGCCCTAAAGTTAATCCTTAAACCTTACTTGAAGGGGCAGGGGACTTAGTAAGTTGGTTATGGTTATAAGTAGGGTTAGATTTAGGGTAACTCCATTTAGGGCACTTATAACTCTACTTATAACCTACTTACTAAGTCCCCTGCCCCTTCATGTAAGGACAACATCAGTTACATCCCCCATAGTACCCTTATGGAGCCCTTAAAGGAACCCTAAACCATAAAACCCTAAAGTTAATCCTTAAACCTTACCTCGAGGGTCCAAAGGACCCAAAGGAACCGTAAACCATAAAACCCTACAGTTAATCCTTTAAGGACAACATCAGCTATCCTATAGTACCCTTATGGAGCCCTTAACGGAACCCTAAACCATAAAACCCTAAAGTCAATCCTTCAACCTTAAGGACAACATCAGCTACATCGACTGGAAGCCTTACGGGCCGAGCGCTGGAGCCCTCGCGGCCTTCCTCTCGACGGGCCTTCGCGACGAGGAGACGGGGAAAAAAGGGGTATAGGGCGTATGGGGGTTTCGGGTTCAGGGGTGCAGGGGTTTAGGGGTTTGGTTTTTAGGGTTTAGGGTTTTAGGGTTTAGGGTTTAGGGTTGAGGGGTTTAGAGTTTTTAGGGTTTAGGATTCTTGGTTCCCAACACGCAGAAAGGATTAGGGGTCCTCTAGGTTGAGCGTTTAGGCTGAGGCTCTACGGACTAATTAGTAATCTGAGGCTGAGGCTTGGAGATATTTTTCAGCCGCATTCGAAGAGTTTTACAGCGGTTTAGGGTTTCATAGATTTTGTAAGGATATGAGAAGGTATATATCGAGAGTGGCTTCATAGAGTCTCTGGGTCTCATGCTGGCCTGCACGATTTTGAGGCAATAAGGTTCAGGTCTTTGCAGTTGTTTGGCTCGTGATGATTAAAACTTGATGTTTACAGAGGCTTCAGCTTTCGGCACGCCCCTCAACATGCATGTATGTCTTGTGCTTCCCAAGCTTCCGCCGCTACTGCCGAACTCGCAGCAGTGCAAAGCAAGATCTAAGATGTTGAAGAGCCCTGACCGCCACCAACAAGTCTAAGCCATAAACCCTCACACCCTACATCCTGGCCGCGACCATCGTTTGCCAGTCTCTTTGATCTATTTAATCTATTTTGGTTCTGCTCAGCAGCTTCTACACGTGCCTGCTTCAGTCTTTTTGCGTTTAGGGGTTTGGCAGCCTCAAGGTCTCATCTTGTTGCCTTGCACTGTGAGTCTAACCACTATGGGCTATTAGACCTTAAGGGTACCTTAATCTACCCTTAATAGGGTCCTAATAGGGATCTTTAGGGTCGAATAGCCCATAGTCTAAGTCGGAGTCTGAGTTGCAGACCTGAAACAACAGCTGACCCGATTTCTGGACCCTCGCTCAAGGCCAAAGCCCTACTCTAAACGCTTTCACCCTTCAAAGCCTGCAGCCAGACTTCCTCGAATAGTAATATTTTACATTGCACCACACTGCACTGCTTACGCCATATTGCATTATGTTAGGATATTTTGTAGTCTGTTGAAATGCACTATTATGTGATGTGTCACGTTTGAGGCCACATTTGGAAAAAATAACGTAAATGGAACATATTGTGATATAGTACATTCGAAAGCCCTGGCCACAGAGCTAAAAGGCCTGAGGCTTGAACTATTTAAGCACTATAGTATAGGGGCGCTAAACCCAAAGCCCTGTAATTCTTCAACACTGAACAAAACGCACCCGAAAATTCCTCATAGAAACCCTTATGGAGACCGGCTTAGATCCCTCATAGGACCCTGATTGTTACCTGAAGCTCTCTACTATAGGGGCCTAAACAATTCCCTATACTATTTTGGGTGTTCCTTATTATAATTGTAGTGTAAGGAGCCCCAAAATCCTATTCTAATTATTAATGCCCCTTTATTAGGATGGTGAGCTGATCGGAGTCTACTGCATTCAACTTCCTCCCAGCTACGAACGGTCGATCGAACAGATCGAGCCTGCCTGCCTCTGGGGCCGGCTTCAGCAAGATATGGTTTAGAGTTTAGGGTTTAGGGTTCAGGGTTTAGGGTTTACGGCTTCAGCAAGATGTTTGCTGGGTTTAGGGTAGAGGGCTGTCGAGTCCGGGTTTCGGTCTTTATGGTTTGACGGCATTCAGGGTTTAGCTTTCAGGTTTTGTAGCAGTTGTTTTCTGTTTTCACAATTGGTGCTTTCTGAAACTTCCGTGCTTGCTGAATTCTAGTAGCAGTTAGTACACCCTTGGAATGCCTCTTGTACGTATCCTAAACCCTATAATGCCATCAACTGCTCAACTCTAGTAGCAGTTGGTACATATGACGAGTCACCCTTGGGAGACATTTTCAATTACCCTAAACCCACAAAGCCATCGATGACCATAATGAAGCTCTTGAAACACCGTTTTAACGTAAAAGGGTATCTTGTTTTGTTGGGGCCACTAGACCCTAAAACCTAAACCCGAAGTCTTGAAAACCCAAAACCTACGCCCTCAACTTAAGCCCCTAGATTGTTAAACCCCAACACCCCAAAGTCCAAATCCGCTCTCTCCCGACAACAACTGCAATAACAACCATACTTTTAATAACAAAACGAACCCTATGCTTCCATGGACCTTATTATTGGGTCCTTAAGGGGTCCAGGGCCCTAAGTATAAGGTCCTTGGAAGCATAGGGTAATACGAGAAGCAACATTAAAACCCTAAACCCTACCTCGATGGCACAGAGCGACCCAATACGCCTGCCCGCCTCTCCACAGCCAGGGGGCGGCAGTACTGGTCCCTATTAAAGTAAATACCCTAAACCACGAGCCCTGTTTTTTCTGCCCCCGGCCCTGCCCCTGTCCCTCCCCCTGCCTGCGTTGCCCTCCCTGCCCGCTGCATCAAAACTGCTGAAGAAATAAAGAGAAGCTTGGCAAAAGGAATAGGTTTGGGTGGTTTGGCCGCCTTAGACGGTGTGGTGGGAGAGTTCAAAGAAAGAGCCATCCACAATCAGGCTCCAACGGCCAATCGTCCTATGACGACGCACTCGAAATTACACTGTCGCAAGATACTTCCGCTTATGCGCCACTCTACGGCAAACCCTAAACCCTAAACGCTGAACCCTAAACTCAACACCTCCGTGGGTGGTGGATGGCGCACCCTGAAATTGGTCGCCCAGTTCCCTACCCCCCTGCCCCTGCCCCTGCCCCTGCCCCGCNCTACCCCTTGCCCTGCTTGCTGCATCAAAACAAAACGGTCTCAGAAATCAAGAGAAGCTTGGAATGAGTTTAGGTGCTAAACCCTAAAAGGAATAGACTTGGGTGGTTTGGCCGCCTTAGACGGCGTGGGGTGGGGGAGTTAAAAGAAAGAGCCATCCACAGTCAGGCTCCAACGGCCAATCGTCAAAAGACGACGCACTCGAAAGTACACTGTCGCAAGATACTTCCGCTTGCGCGCCACTCTACGGCAAACCCTAAACCCTAAACCTTAAACCCTAAACCCTAAACCTCGTCCGATGAGGCTCCTTCGAGGCCTTGACAGCGTCTTTCGAGGGCTCCATCAATGCCGGGGCCTCAGTTCGATGTCTGGGGTTCTAGAGGGAGTTTAGGGGATTCGATGTCTAGGGTTCTATAGGGAGTTCAGGGGATAAGATGTCTAGGGTTCTATAGGGAGTTTAGGGGGGGTTCTATAGGGAGTTTAGGGGGAGTTTAGGGGATAAGGGTTTAGGGTTTAGGGCTTTTCAGGGGTGTAGGGCTTACGTTAAACCACCTTAGCCTACCTTCTTGTAGGTTCCTGTGATAAACCCAATATAGCATTTATAGGGACCCAACACAAACGTAGCGTTTGGTAGTTCAAAGTAGGGTTTGAGGTGATTTAGGCATAACCCCTCACCCCAAGAGGAGCGACAACGGCTGTCAAAGTACAAAGCCGAATAATCCCTTTAATGGTGGAACCTGATTAAGAAACCCGGAGCCTATAAACCCAAAACAGTAGGATTCATTAAAAGACCTCAATCCAGGCCCAAGGTTAGGTTCCTACATTACCTTGCGATTCAAAACTGACAACAATCTTTACCCACACAAGATAACCCCTGAACATTAAACCCCTAAACCCTAAATCCCTAAACCCCTAAACCCTAAACCCCGAAATCCCTGAACCCTAACCCTCAACCCCTAAACTTTTTTAACATACCCAGAAGCAGGTGGGGGCCCTCGGGGAGCCGACTCCCGACAATGCCGAGAAGCCGCTTTCCTGCTTCAAAGGCGCATTCCTTTTTGCTTTACCGACCTTTGGTTAGTAGGGAATGGAAGAATGGTGGTATAATAGTAGATATAATTGTACCCCATTCCTCCATTCCCTACTAACTAAAGGTAAGTTTAGGGCATTAGCATCCCTTTTTGGTTTAGGGCTGTAGGATTCCTTTAAAGGGAAACTTCGAGGGTTTAGGGCTTCAAAGGCGCATGGTCCTGATTGGGTCTTGCCTTTTTAAGGACTTGTACAAGGCATTCATAAAAAGGAGCCCTAAAAAGGTAGGTTCTTTCTGCTTCAAAGGCGCATGGTCTTCTGTCTGGTGCTTAGTAGGGAATGGGGGAAAGGATCCCTATAGTAGTCCCTATACAACCCCCCAATAACAGCTTCAAAGGCGCAGCGCGGTCTTGATTGGGTGTTTAGGGTTTAGTGGTTTAGGGGTTATAGTTTGGGGTGTTTTGAGCTTGGGCCCAAAGCCCTGAGAATGTGAGGCCCGTGCCGGCCTTCCAAACCCTATCATTTTGACAGCCTCGTGCGAAGTGAACTCCACCAGAAATACCCTAAGCCAAATCCTACACCCTAACCCTAAACCCTAAACCCTAAACCCTAAACCAAATCCTAGACCCTACATCCTATAAACCCCGAAGCCCTGCACCCCAAAGCCTTCACCCAACAGCCCAAACCGGCAGACCTGGTGAAAAACCCAAAACCATGAACCAAAAAACCCAAACCTTAAACCCAAACCCCAAAACCTAAACCCTAAACCTTAAACCCTAAACCCTAAACCCTAAAACCTACACCCTGACCAGGCTATAGTCCGGTAAGCTTCATGTCGCTGATCTACCGTCACTTGGAGCTCGGCTATCCGGCGGGAGACCTTGGCACACAGGCCAGCGCTTCCTAGGGTTCCTTATAAGGGATCTATACCCAGACCCCCGGGAGGATCTAAAAAGTAGATCCCCTAATTTGGGACCCTAGCTACTAAAGGGTGCTTTATAGGAACCCCCCTTAAGGGATCTACTTTTTGGATCCTCCCGGGGGTCTGGGTAGCGGTTTAGGGTCGAAGATTCCCTCTCCAGGGTTTGTCGGTTGTGGTTGTTGTTGATTCTTGTAGGCTGTTGGGATGGTGTTTACAGGTTTTCTTGGTGTTTGTATGCTCTGAACCCTAAACCGTGCTTGTATCCTAGTTGATATGAGGGGTTCTGGCGAGTGCATCTAAGGCTCGGTTTAGGATTCAGGGGGTGAGTGTACATCTTGGGGTTTAGCGAGAGATATTGTTTCACTAGTTTGGGCTCAGGGGGAAAATGGGTCTTCGGGTTACGACTTGCAGACTGGAGTCCCCAAAGGCACATATATGACCTCTGAAAATTATGGGAGGGTTTAGGGTTTAGGGTCCAGCGCGGACAATTCAATGGAATGCAAGCGTAGTTAGGGGTTGGCGCGCACATATGTCACCATATGTCCTTCCTCGGGTCCTCGGTGAGATACAGAAGACAGTCGATCTACAATCGTAAGCGCTTGCTTAGGCAGTTAGGTTCGAAATTCGTAAGAAGTTTGTGGATTTGCATCCTTTCGACAAAATATACATATGAAGATGCATATGCACCCGCTCGCAACACCTACACCCAAGCACACGCACCTACACCTACTTGCTTGCGTATCTGTTTGTGTGCGATGTAGACACCCGACACCCTGAAGCCCAAACGCTGGAGGATCCAAAAAGTAGATCCCTTAAGGGGGTTCCTATAAAGTAGCCTTTAGTAGCTAGGGTCCCAAATTAGGGGATCTACTTTTTGGATCCTCCCGGGGGTCTGGGTAAACTCTAAACCCTGAACCAAAGAGAACCCCACGGCCTTATACCCTAAACTTCAAAACTCTGAGAAACCCGTGACCTCTTCCATCAAGCAGGTAGAAAGCCCCTATTTCGAGATTGCCGCACATGCCGTGGATGGAGCGACTTTCCGGCATCCTGAACTTAGGTTAAGGGCGCCGGAGTTTCAAACCCAGAGCCATAAATGCCCCAAATTCCAAAACTCCGCCCTTCATGCAATGACTTCCGAGACCTCGAAGCCCGACCTAAACCTACCAAGCCCTACTTTAAAGTAGGTTTTGGTAGGTTAACGTAAACTCCAAACCCTTCCAGGTTTACTGGACAGGAAACCGGCATGCTATCCAAACTGCCCCCTATGTCCGTTCAAAGCTGGAGAGCAAGTTTAACCCAAAGCCAGGCTCGCAGATTTGAGGTATCAACCCAGGGTTGTGGCACTCCCGGTTTGGGGTTTAGGGTTTTTTTGGGGCCTAATAATTTCCTATACTATTTCGGGGGTTCCTTATTATAATTGTACTCGTAGTATAATGGGCCGCAAAATCCTATTCTAATTATTGAGGCCCCTGCCCCTATATTGGGTTTTTAGGGTTTGGGCCTGGGGTTGGCTGTAGGATGTTTGGCGTTAACCTTTAACGTTCGAGTTTAGGAGCAAGAGATTAGAGGCACTTCTGGTTCCCGGTTCCAGGATTTTCAGCACTCAACCGTTAGGTACATATGTAGGGAAATCACAATACCAGGAGTCTCATGGGTCGCACGTTCATCTAGCACGATGTCGCGGTGTTCACACGGCCAGTTCGATTTCCACGTGGCTGGAGGTGTCCACGGTGGCAATCCCAAAGTCGAAGCCATCACCTCGAAGAGCCGAAGCCCTGCGAATATGGCTGGAAGTTGGGATGTCTCTAGCTGGAATGAGCCGGGGCAGCTGGGATGGTTGGAGTGACGGAGGCTGGGGTTTAGGGTTTAGGGTTAATGCTTGGAGTGTCGGAGGTTGGGAACCGGCTGCCTCCTGCGCTCCTATCTAGGGTTTAGGGTTTAGGCACTAGGCACTACCCATAAAAACGAATATCATCAACCGTATGGATGCATACCACAAAGGGCACTTGGGCTTCGAGGGCTTGTTGGGTTCTCAATACAGAACCCTGAGTACTTAGCAATACTATTCCTTGGGGTTCCTCATGATAGTTCTAGTAGAATGTAAACAAAAACAATATGCCCCGAAACCTATTCCTACTGCTGCGGAAGCCTACATAATTACCAAGATTATTCCATCGGGTTCCTTCTTATAATCATACTACAAAGGGGCCCGGGGCCCAAAACCTTATGCTACTTATTAAGGCCTTTAATATAGAACCTATTATAGATCTCTTATCGAACCCGTTTAAGGATCCCTTCAACCCTAAACCCTAAACCCTATTCTACTTATCAAGGCCCCTACCATAAGCTGTTTTTTTTTCTCTAGGTTCTTAGTATGAACCCGAATATGGAATTCACAGGAATACAGTATTCTTGAAGGCTCCTAAATTGCGAGGTTTCGGTGTTCAGGCCGCCGGCTTCACCTTGGGGGCACAGGGTTTGGGCCGGAGTGTAGGGCTCAAAGGGCTTATGTAGAGTCTTTGAGGTTTAGGGTTTAGGGTTTGAGGTTTAGGGTTTAGGATTTAGGGTTTGAGGTTTAGGGTTTAGGATTTAGGGTTTGAGGTTTAGGGTTTTAAGGTTGGAGAGCAGGATTATTGGAGCTATTCAGGCCCCGATACTCAGGAAGTTCGACAGCCAGACCTGACTGTCCCCGGCTGAGGCTTGCGCCTTAGCATTCTCCATCCAGCACCTTTTGCAGCAGGGCTACACAGTGGAGCAGGCCGGCAAAGATGCTGTAGGGATGCTACAAGTAGGGTTTACGGCCAGGGTTTGCTTTGTAGGGAATTTATACCTATAGTAGTAGAGTAGGTAACCTTTAACCTTTTGGGGTAGTATAATCCCTATATAATCCTTATATTATGGAAAAGGTTAACCTTTGGTTCCCCATGATACCCGACAAGTAGGTTTCGGGTTTATTGAGAATTAGGTTTCATTGGACCGTAAACCCTGAAGCCCTAAACCCCGACACCCAAACTCCGACACCCTGCTTGGAGTCATGGGTAGTTATAAGTGCGTTATAAGTAGGGTTCCTTTAATGGGATCTATAGGGTTTATAGGGTTTAGGGATTAGGGTTTAGGGCTTAGGGGGGTTATAAGTAGGGTAACTATACTTACAACCCATATTAGGGGACTTGTGAGCCCATGTATAACTGCCCTGAACCTCCCAGTAGACCCGTTTATACGCCTTCATAAGGCTTGAAGGTGAGGGGTGTGCAGCGTGGGATTGCAGATGTAGGCAGGGATGTCGAACTATACGGCCCGGACTTTTGCGCGAGAAAGTATAACTGGGGGTTGATCAAAATTATGGGCCCTTTTGGGGTCTGTATTATATTATATTCCTTATAGTCTAGGGGACCAAAAGGGGCCCATAATTTTGATCAACCCCCAACTACCAATACTGAGTAGGGTTCCTTTGTTTACTGTACCATATGAACACCACCAAAACCAGAGTCTAATCCTCAGCCCCCCTATACTGGGGTATTTCTGGCACCGTTTGAGATTTATTCAAGGTACTGCCATCACTACTCATTTGTGCGGCATGATCGCGATCCAAAGATGACACTTTCAAAGAATCTGTCTTCTTCTGCAGTGAGTTCACGGCGTTCACATCGATCTACATACGGCCGTGGCCATGTATCTGCCCATCCGTATACTCGCATACCGTCATGTCTTATGCATACGTCTAAATGACAAACAAGCAACAAGTACGCCAGCTGTCTTGGTAGATGGCCCCCCATCCTTACAAATCCATGTCATGTGCGCAGGTAGTATATGCTTGGACCTCAAAGCGGTGCTAAATTGGTACCTTAACATGGTGTTCGTGGAATTCCACAACAATGAGCCACAAGCCCCACGGATTGTCCTGGAGCCACCCCTGTATTCGAAGCAGGAGCGATGACTGTCGGATCTATACTCACGCAGTAAGAGGGTTGCTATAAGAGAGTCTTTTTTATAAACACCCTCTATGATAAGGCATGGGCACGGATGTTGGGTTCTTCTGCTCAGTATCTCTGGGGCGAAACTGCGGGGAAATCTGGCATTCTCAAGGTGCAGCGTCCGAGCGCGGAGGTCTATGCCCCCCGGCTGAGCCTTAAGTTTTCTCTAAAGGTTTAGGCTTCAGAGTCTTTATAAAATTTCTACAAGGGGTCCGCAGAACTGTAAAGGTTCTATGAGGGGTTAGGGTTTCACGGTTTAGGACTTTCGGGGCTCTGGGGCATCTGAGTAGAACTCGCAGAGACAATGTTTTTAGAGTACACCTGTGCCCTTTCAAAACTAAATATTTTCGTTGTATCTCATTCCGAAAGGCGGAGGCTGTTACCTTGAGTATATATAACTGGGGCATTGCTTGCGCTAGCCCCACTGCCCTACTCTGTTAATTCACACACCGGTGAAGCCTGTCGTCAGTCTGCAAGAGATATAAGGAGATCCCGAAACCTTAAACCCCTAAACCCTCGACAATGGAAGTCGAGGAGTCCGGCACACCCTCCCAAGGTTCCACAACCTGGATCTCAGAAATGCTTCTCCATTTAGACGACGGGACGAAACTAACCGTTGATGGTTGGAATGAAAATGTGAAGTACTGGTGTCTTGAACCAGCATACTCGTAGTAGTGGTAACAATGCCAGCAATAGATTGTTAAGAGGTAAAACTAAAGTCAAGAAAAAAACACAGATGTCAGCAATATTTGAAGCCAAGACGCTTGACCGGAAAGCAAATGAACGCTAACTCCTAAACCTAATATTCCTATTCGGGCCTGTATAGTTGGAATTGGTTTTGGGAATGTAAGAGTATAGATATCATAGGAATCTTCGGGAGTAGTGTTGGTAATAGCGTAGGCTCTTTTATTCTCCCTAAACCCTGAACCCCTAAACCCCAAACCCCTAAACCCAAGACCCCTAAACTCTAAACCCCTAAACCCTAAACCCCTAAAGCCCCAGACCCCCAAACCCCCAGACCCCTAAGCCCTACACCCTTTGAAGCCCAGGCGCGGATGAGCAGCTTCCTTCGGACGGAGTTGGATTTCCAGGGAGTGGCTCGATCTCTATGAGGGTTTTGGGATTTAGGGTTCAGGATTTCGGGTGCATTGTTTAGAGATCAGGATTTAGGGTTTAGAATTGTAAATGAAACACAGGTTGGGGGGGTTGAGGGTTTAGGGGTTGGCTTCGCTTTTGAAGGGTTCCTATAACCACAATGGTCCCATTAGCCTACTATATCGGGTCTGTAGGGGTTTAGGGTGTATGAGTTTTTTTCTGGGGGGCTTAGGGTGGGATTGTTGGCAGGGCTCGGCTGAAGAGTGTCGGGTAGCCCTAAGGGCCCAAGTACCCAATTATCATATACTCTCAAAACTAGTAACCTACATAACTACTATCCCAAACCCGAGTACCTAATTATTGGGTCCTTCGGACCCCTAGGGTTTGTAGGGGTGCGGATGGAGTTCTACCTTTCGAAGGTCTTGTTTCCTGGGCTTTGGAGTACCATACTTTAATACTTTTTTCTTAAAGGAACCATTATGAAATAGAAGTTTATACTTTTTTCCCTGGTCACTTAAAGGCCGAGTTTCCAACGGCTTGCTGTATGGTTCTCAGATGGTTTCTACGCGCGACTCTAACCCTAGACCCTAGACCCCCCCAAAATCCCTAAACCCGTAAACCTGAAACCCTAAACGCTAAACCCGGAAACCCTAAACCCTAAGCCCCTAAAGCCTAAACCCAAAACCCTAAGCCCCTAAACCCTAAACCCTAAACCCCTAGACCCTAAGCCCCTAAACCCTAAACCCTAAGCCCCTCAACCCCTAAACCCTAAGCCCCTAAACGCTAAACCCTAAGCCCCTAAACCCTAGACCCTAAGCCCCTCAACCCTAAACCCTAAGCCCCTAAGCCCTAGACCCTAAGCCCCTAAACCCCCCTAACGGTGGGGCTTGCCGACGGCTTGAAGAGGTCCTTGGCTTCGGGTTTCGTTGGGTTTAGGGGTTTAGGGTTTAGGGTTTAGGGTTTAAGGTTTAGGGTTTAGGGTTTAGGGTTTAAGGTTTAGGGTTAACGGTTAGAGGTTTAAAGGTCTAGAGTTTAGGGTTTAGGGTCTAGGGTTTAGGGTTTAGGTTTAGGGTTAACGGTTAGGGGTTTAGGGTTTAGGGGGGTTTGGGGTTTCATTCGGTGTGAGGGTGATCGGTTTTCGGGTGTTTAGGGTAACCGTATAACTAGAACTAGAACTAGAACTACTTGGAGGTTCAGGGGTAGTTATCAGTGGGGCTATAAGTCTCCTAATATGGGTTATAAATATAGTTACCCTACTTACAACCCTACTTATAAGTACCCATGAACCTCCAAGTAGAACATCCTACAGGCCCGCCCCCTCCCCCTTGTAAACCCACGCAACACCTAGGAGGAAACCTTAGAAACACTAGGACCCGGAGTAGGCCCTCATTCCCTTTTTTGAGGCTTCAGGTCCCTTATAAGCCCCTTCAAACCCAAAAGGGCACCATTTTTATTCCTAGGTTACTCTTGGGTCTAGTCCCGATTCCTAAACAACACCTAGGAGGGAAACCTGAGCCTTATTCCAGATTCCGAAAGACCCGATCAACCCTAAACCCTAAACCCTAAACCCTACCGGAATCCCTACCCCGTTGTTTGGGTTTAGGGTTTAGGGTTTAGGGGCCTTAAGCCCGATTCCTAAAAACCCGATCCCCTACTTGAAGGGGCAGGGGACTTAGTAAGGGTTCCTAACGGGCTCCTTAAAGGGATCTATGGGGTTCCTTAAAGGGATCTATGGGGTTTAGGGTTTAGGGTCTACTTGAAGGGGCAGGGGACTTAGTAAGTTGGTTATAAGTAGGGTTATAATTAGGGTAACTCCATTTAGGGCACTTATAACTCTACTTATAACCTACTTACTAAGTCCCCTGCCCCTTCAAGTAAGGACAACATCAGCTACATCTCCTATAGTACCCTTATTTAAAGGAGCCCTAAACCATAAAACCCGATCCCCTACCCCCACAGTCCCCCTGCTTGCTGAGGTGTCTGGGCGGGTGAAGTTCAACGGCAACACTAAGGACGGACTCCTGGCAATTCGTCAGGCAGGGCAACGGGTTGTCTTAGTAGCTGAGTGGATACACTTTACACTTTTTGGGATAATATCACCCACTATAAAACTAAAAGTGTACACTTTTTGGGCTTATGAACTCAGCAACCAAGGTCCTGTGGAAATGGGCATGTGGGAGTTTCCGAAATTAGGGGACCGTAATATAATACCCTAAATTAAATAGCAGGATCCTTATTATAAGGACAACCAAATTAGGTGCCCCTCATTTTCGGAAACTCCCATGTAAAGTACGCCCTCAAAGTCCCTATGCAACTGGCTCATGTCCTACCCCACAGCCCTCTTGAAATGATTCAGAGTTCTATGATCCTACAAACAACTCCGGCTTTAGGCTTTAGGGGGTTTGGGTTAGGCTACCCTAAACCCTAAACCCTAAAGGGTTTGGGTTAGGGTTCGGGGTGGGGTTTAGGACTCAAGGTTAAGGGTGTGCCGTTCAGGATATCTTTAGTCCGAAGCATCAAGCTCCTGAAGGTTACCCATAATCCCTGAAAGGAGCTCTTATTATGGAATATCGGACCTCTACCGTCTAGACCCTAAACCGTAAACCCCAAACCCCAAAACCCAAGCAGAGGAGCCCGTAAAGGAATCCTATCCCTAAGGGTCCAAGTACCTAATAATCATATACTCTCTTAAATATCGAGCCACCCAAACCCCAAACCCCACCATCCCAAACCCAAGTACCTAATTATTGGGTCCTTTGGACCCTGAGAGTTATAGTACGGGCCCGGAACCCTTCTGAAGCCGGCAACCTCAGGCCTCGGAACCTCCCAGCTTCGGGCTGCTTAAACCCTAAACTACTTACAGTCTCCATTGTAGTTCGTTCGTTGGGTATAGGATGATAGGATACAAGGTGGTGTAGGTTGAGGGGTACAGGATTCTGCTACTTCTACCTATAGTCTGCATTGTAGTTCCTTTTGGGGGTTACCTTATAGGATTATAGGTTTCTGCATGACCAAAGAAGGGGGTGTAGGTTGAGGGGCACAGAATTCTGCTTCTTCTACCTGTAGTTTCCACGGTTTTCCTTTTTGCGGTTGCCTTGTAGAATCCTGAATATCAAACGGGTTAAACCAACAAGTTGAACTACAACAGAGACTGTAGGTAAACCCTACCTAGACCCCCCAACTGCCCTCTAGCATATCGTAGCCTTCTGTGCCGAAGTGGGCCCCTTTGACCAAACTTGTGGGATATTGGATGATCTTGGGCGCCGTTACGGATGGGTCACTTGACCGGCGCTCAAATACACACTCCCCAAAAAGGCAAAGAGGGTTTCTTCTAAACCCCCTTGGTCGCCAAAAAGGCAAGAAGACCTGAACAAGAGAGTCAACAAGATCGTGTAAACCCTGCCATTACGTAATCAGGGAAAGCCGTACTCCTGGGTCAGAAGCCCTAGCGGTATACATTGCAAGACCGTGAACCGAGAACATGCCCTAAAGCCTTGCCAACTTCAATGCAGCCCTCCCCCAAAATTATTCGGGGGAACCTGGAATGGAGATGCTTACACAAACCGTGGTAGTGACCTACATCCTCCCTTAGGGCTCCTGTTGCCTAAATAGTAAGCTACCTACCATATAATATTACCATTGTTTCTGAGGCCCAAGGGCTCTTCTTTGGTTCTTTGGCAGGTCCAAGACGGATCGTATGTGCAAGTCGGTTTGGCGCCACGGCCAAGAAAGAACTTCTAGGACTAGCTTTGGGTGTCTGTGTAAGGGCTTGCTTCGTGGTTTGAAGAGAAACCCTGAACCCTAAAGATGTGGGGTTTTCGGATTTTTTGGAAGTGACTCCTTAACCCCTCCCTCCCCTCCCCTCCCCTCCCCTCCCAGATTATCCCAGATTATTTAGGGCTTTACGGGACTTGAAGATGAATGGACTGCTTCGTGGGGACGGGGGGGGCTCATATTCTGTAGGGCTTAGGGCTACGGGATGATAAGGGTCTTACTATGTAGGTTTCTATCTGTACATGTCTATACATATATCATATGTATATATGTACACATACATACATACATAAATACATACATACATACATATATTCATCAGTTCATTCGCAGCTATCCCGTGGGTCCACCAAAGCTGAGTCAGAGCCCGCTATTGGGACCCAATCATCTTTGCTGCTGCCCATCGCTGTCCCTCCAATCCCGAGGGCACGGGCGCAACAGCGACACAACCGACTCCACTCACCCAGAATGCAGAAAGAAAGTCAAGTCGGTCGCCAGCACGCTTGGATCAAAACTGCATGCCGCAGAAGGTAGCCTGCTTCAGCATATCCGTTGGAAGTTCGAGCTCGAGGCCTCCTTTGGGGGCCTGTCCGCGTTTGTTTGTCGACCAATCCCTAGGGCTCCAGTTACCTAAATAGTAGGTTACTAACCCTATATTATGTACCCCAGTAACCTACTATTTAGGTAACCGGAGCCCTAGGGAATAGCTTTAAGACTTGCTCGGCGGAAGCATGCGCTGCGAAACACACTTTCTTTTTGCCCTTCTGGAAACTGTACCCATGGCTTCTGCAGTTGCGTATTCCTGGCAAAACTGGCAGATGTGTTTACTGACTAGCACCTCCAGCACACCCATCTTGATTCATGACAACTGGGGAGCACTGCAGCTTGAAGCTCGTTCATTTCCATCGCGTGTTTCAGCGACAAGTTTGCCACAACCTGCATGCCCCATGCCCTTCGTCAGGAACTTCTCTGATCCTCCGGCTTGTGTGTTACTGGCCTGCTCATTGCTAGCACCTCCACGCTTGTTGGAGAGATTCCAAGAAACCAGCGACATGTAGCACAGCTGAAGATTAGATGACTGCCTGATGTCCTTGAGGGTTTGGAAGCTGCACATGTGTAACAACGTGAGCAAGCACTCCATCCAGATTGGCACATACCTCATCACATGTCGGACATCTGAGTTTCCTCGGCATTGCAACCTTGTACACAACACTGCTACCGGCACCTGTGCACCGCCCAACTCGCAATGTGACGTCGAATGTGCTCTTTAGCGGATACCTTCGACTAGTACATGTGTCTACACAACGGACCAATGTTAACCACTGCGACACGTGCAACAGGAGACAATATGCCGCGCGTACCGCCTCGCATGCATGTCTTGTGAAGTGACAGGGCATTGTTCGAGCTAAAAGTTTTCCACACTCGTGCCCATCCGCCAGTGTACAATCAAATACATTCGTCCTCGCAGCTTCCGGCATCTCTTGCGCATCATCCTCCACATCGTCTGTTGGCAAATCAGATGGCTCCCATACGATACTCCAACAACTGTTGCCGTGCATCGATGGCCTCCGGACCCATGATGCCATGTTTTGAACTGCTCAGCCCATGCGCTGCCCCTTTCTCGCACGCATCCACCGGGCATGCATACATACACCCAGAGACTCCAATATCCCTTATTTAAGGAATATACCTCAAATTATAGTAGGATCCCTAATATGATTTAAGGAATATTCCTGAATTAAAGGATATTGGAGTCTCTGGGCAGACACACACTATCAAGAAGTCCGATTGCCTGATGACGTCAGGGAGGCCTAGTTAGAGGATGGGTTCAGGATTCTTTGTGTCGGTCGCATGGGTTTGGCTACAAAATGCATGGACAGCAGACATACTAGCACTTAGCTATGACAAGCAGTCGATCTAGAGTTTCGGGTTTAGGAAGATCTTCAATTCTAGCTGCACTAACCGCCGCAACAAGTACTACTGCCGCATATAACATGCAATTCCACGGTGGTGCTATTGTGTTGCAAAACCCGGTTGGAGACATGGCCCCCCTGCTCCCACTCGGGTTGGGAGGGACGTTCGGCGGGTGCTAGAAAGGCTTGCGAAGGTCCTTAAATTATTAAGATTTGGATTTGGAGTTCTCGTTGAGGGTTTCGTTTCACGGGCTTTCACAGATGGGCCCTAAACCTCAAATCCTAATCCCAAACCCGACATCCCAACATCAAGGTGGATGCCAATAGCACCATCACATTGTCTGCGAACGCAACGACGGATCGTTACTGGCAGGCGCGGAGGTTCGGCAGAGTTAACCCCTAAGCTTACACTTAAACCAGGTCTCATATTCCTCATTAAGAGGTATGTATGTAATTATCCGAACCGCGGAACTCACGTGCCACAAGTCCCGCTCGTGTAGCATGTGTCTGCCGCGCAAATTAAACTGGTGATGGCGTTCGGTTCTTAGGTAAAACCCTAAGGGTCCATGTACCCTCTGGGGGCCAATGTATATACTATTTGGGTGCGTGAACCCGTAGGGAAAAGCTGACTGAGAAGCGACAGAGATGAAGCTCCACATGGCGCCCTCGCTTCCCGTAGCGCTCTCCGCTCTCATCGTGCTTCGTCTCGGCGGCGAAACGTTTCCACCTTGCCTACAGTGCCTACAGGGCTTTGGGACTTTCCATGTGGATGGCCTCGAGGACGCCCTCAAAGCTTCTCGACAATCTCAATCCCTTCTGCTTCTGCTAGCGTGATGTTTCGAGACAGTTGTGTGGCTTTGAAAGAGATCATCCATGTCCCAACCGTGACGACATCCATGGTCTGACAGCATCCATGCCCAAACCATGATCACGTCCAAAGCCTATTATGACGTTAGCAGACAGCATCCATGCCCCAATATCACCGTGGCCTAAGCCAGCCAAGCCGCGCACTGGCCTCGCACCCTACACCCCAAACCGCGAAGGGCTCAAGCTTCAAAAGCAGTGGATCGGCTCAGGCAGTAGGCTGTCAGGCTGTCAGCATCTTACAGGCTTCAAGTATGAGGTAGGTTTATCAGATAAGGACTTAGGTGGGAGTATGCAATATACCAGGCATCCGCATCCTCACGCATATCGGTGAGGTAGGTTTTTAGGGTTTTGGCATGGGGCAATTGTTCATACACAATCTTTGTGAGTGTAGGTCCAACATGGATATGGCAATGATGGTTCTACGATGTTTCGAGCACCTGAACCGACGCTGCAAGTATATGATGGGTACATAGGCCTGAGAAGGAGTTCCGAAATTGGTACTTTACGGCCAAAATCACACACTCCATAGGTACACGGCCGCTCAGGGTATAAGTAAGGATTGAAACTCTTAAAACTACAACTCTGAGCCGTCTTGAACCCTAAGCCCTACAACCCTATATCACTACAACCCTAAATCCCATAAACCCTAAACCCTAAACCCCTAAACCCTAAACCCTAAATCCCATAGATCCGAAGCCCTGAACCTTAGGGCCAATACGTAGAAGGATCGCAATAACAGCTACAGCTAGAGGGGGTATATGGTCCCAAATAAGGGGCAGTTAGGGTCTAATAGAGGGTAGATGGAGGTTCTGGGTTGGTTTGCAGGGATTAGGAGTATTGTTTTCCTTATAGTCCCCAGCTACAATCTGCCCCGAAACGTTGCCCCACTTAATTAATCAAGGCCCCAATATTAACTCTCCACCCTAAACTGTCTGGGTCAGAATCAGAATGCCCGGCGTGCGCAGGTGGAGCCTGCGGAGACAGTCGAGCTTGCGTCGCTTGGCGAAAGCTTGTTGTTTGCGTTCAGGGCTCCTCTAAGGGATCTATAAGAGCTGTTTTCAGGGATTTGCAAGGACTCCTTGAATTAAGGGCTCTTTTAAGGGCTCCGTTAAGGGCTCTTTTAAGGGCTCCTCTAAGGGTTCCTTCTGCGATCCAAGTGGGCTCTCTGAGGTTCTATGGCGTGGGGCCGAATTCGGATTCACAGTTTGGGGCTTTGGGATGAAAGGTTTGTAGGGAAACCCAAAGTAACCTTCTAGGTTCCCGAGTAGTACCCTTTCGCCCTTTTTATTGTATGGTTCCCTTATTAAAGCCGAATTCTAGGAAAAAGGGTATCCTTATTATTGAGGGATCACTCAGGAACCTAGCCTTAAACCCCAAACGAGGTGCTTTCGTGGACTTGTGGGCTGCATAAAGCAAACATGCATTCATCAGGGTTTAGGGTTTAGGGTTTAGGGACGGGGCCATGTACCTACAGACTTTGGATAGACTTTGAGCCCACAGGAATATAGTGGCCTTTTGGGGCCCATTATACGATACTTATAATCAGAAGCCCCCACAATAGTATAGGTACTTATTAGGACCCCTCTTTCTTAGCTTTTGCAGGAACCCTTTCAAGGCTTGAGCTTGTGTTGCATAGGTACATGGACTGGACCGGGATGGGATGAACGAAGTTCCTTCAATAGGGTTTAGGGTTTAAGGGGGCAGAAGAACTCTTTAGCAAGCAGTACATCAGATCTCAGGTGGGTGGGGTGGATCTATCCAGAGAAGAAGCAACATAAACCGCAGACTTTAGGGTTAAGCGCATGCTGGGTTTGGTGTCTCCAGGATCAGGCTTCTGCATGCAGGGGTGCGAGTTGAACAACATTTGTGTCAGCTCTTTTGCCTTATAGCTCACGCTCCGTAAACTCACTCAAACCCGACATCCCGAAAACAAGCGACGCGACAAGCAGTCTGCACGCAGTATCTCCACTGTCTGCAAGTCTATAAAATATAGGATTTACGGTGCCGTTGTTAGGGTTTTGGGTTTTAGGGTTCAGGGTTCTGTTTTAGGGTTTAGGTTTAGTGAGGAAGGAGTCTGGCCGAAAGTCACAGATCCATGCGCACATTCATGGCGCATATGGCTCCTTATTATAAGGTATACTATAGTTAATTTACCCGGAACCCTACTGCAATTTTTAGAATTATGCCTGTTCCTAGATGGGTAGAGTAAGGCCTACCTTAACCCCAAATAACCTACCTTTTTAAGGACTTCTATCAGGAAATTGATAATAAGGAACCCCAAAAAGGTAGGTTATTCAGGGCCAAGGTAGGTCGTATGGGTACATCTGTGAAAGAGAGCCTAAACCCTATGTGTCACCCTAAACCCTATGTAAACCCTGAACCCTAATTATAAGCCCTAAACCCTAAACCCTAATCCCTAAACCCAAAGCCCTGAATTCCTGAACTTGCCTCTCAGTCCCTAAGTCTGAGCTTCAGTAGCCTTAGGCACCTTAAGAACCCCAGAAACCCGAGGAACCCCTAGGCCTTAATTACTTAGGGGTTTAGGGTTTAGGGGTTTAGGGTTTAGGGTTTCTAAGCTTAGATAGTGAACGGGGGAACTTTAAACTTTTTGGCCTTATATATTAGCTCTATCTTAGAAAGCTTGAACTTTTTCGGGCCCGGTTGTTGAAGAAGAGAGATTAAGCCCTAAACCAAAGGTGGGTTCTCCCACTCGCCGTGTCCCTGGCGATCTGCATCCCGTGCGCTATCGGCTGTTGGGCTGGCTATCGGCTGAGCCGCTTGGGTGGCCTGCGCTGGGGGGGCGGGGTCGGCTCACTCTGATCTAAGGCTGTATATCGGGATTGAAACATCGTGTCGCAGCGGGGTGTGCGAATCTATGGGATTTCGGGGTACATTTACGGCCTGATTGGCTCCTGCCTTCGCTCCAACAGATCACGGTTCATTTTGAAGAACTCAGGCTTTAGGGTTAGTTGAGGCCTTTTGGGTTCAGGGTGTAGGTTGAGGGCTGCAGGATTCTGCGTCTCCATCGTAGTTCCTTTTCGGGGTTACCTTATAGGATCCTACATATACAACTGCTTGAACCAAAAATGGAACTACAATGTAGACTATAGGTAGGTCTCATTGTAGTTCTAGTCGATTGAACACAGAGCGACTTTGGTGTTCCTCGTTCTCCGTTTGACTGAAGCCCGTTCAGCACCAGAGGTCTGAGGAATTGGGAATTAGGAATACCACTATAGGGGCCTTGATAATTACCTATACTATTTTGGAGGTTCCTTCTCATAGTTATAGTATAATGGGCCCCAAAAACCCTATTCTACTTGTCACCAGTTATCAAGGCCCCTATATCCCAAACCTAGTTCCGAGTGCCAAGGCTCCTGTCTCTCTCGCTCTCTTTCTCCCTCTGTCTCGCTCTCTCTCTCTCTCTCTCACTCTATATATATATATATATATGTATCTTTCTCACTCTATATATATATATATATCTTTCTGTCTCTATCTCCGTCTACCTACCTATCTATCTCTCTCTCTCTCTCTGTGTCTCTGTCTCTTACCTGAAACATGAATACCGATGTAGATGTACATGTAGCCATATAGCAAGGTAAGTCTACATATGCATACATACATATGTATATGCACATGTTATACATACATGCATGCATACATACATCCATACCTACAGTAAAAACTGAAACCCCTATAGAATCCCTTAAAGATATGCTTAACGAAGGCGGCATCGGGCACTTTGACTGGGTTCTGGTGACGGAGTTTAATTGTAGCTACCATAGTAGGGATCCATAGTACATAATATGGTTTCCTCATTAAGTGGTAACTTACACTGATTCATAACAAGCCCCCTAACAAGAACCAATTTGAAGTTCGGCCGTGCTCAGGGGCCAGTTGGCGAAAGCAGCAGCAGCAGCTACCGAACCAGAAGTGAGTCTGCGCAAAGGTCAGGACTTAGCCAGTAGGGCTTGAAGCTGTAAGCTCATCTATCGGTATATGTAATACATGTATGTATGTATGTATATATATATACCTACATATCTGTACATATATATATATATTATTATATTATATATATATACATACATACATACATATATATANTATACACATATACATATATATATATATATATATATATATATATAATATACATACATATATATACATATATATATATATGTATATATATATATATATGTATGTATATATAATATATATATATATATATATACACACAGAGAGATAGAGAACGAGGGAGGGAGGGAGGGAGAGAGGTGGGCGTATTAGCAGATATAGTTTCAGGAACCTTACGGCTAAGCCTGCTTCTGCACTCCCCTGATCCTTTGTCTGCACTTTATCTGAGTGGAGCCAAGCCCAGAGGAGGGCTTACGAGCCTGTTGTGGACTTGGGTTCGGGAGGGTCTAGGGGTTTAGGGCCTTTAAACTCTAGGGTTTAGGGGTTTAGGACTTAGGGCCTTTAGGGTATAGGGTTCCGGAGCGTTTAGGGGCTTAGGGTTTAAGGCCTTTAGCTGTTATAGGGTTCAGGAGTTTCAGTAATCTGTCACGTCAATGATGTTTCTGTTTTCTTGTTTGCTTTCGTTGTTGCATAGCAGTGGCAGTAGTTGTCGTAGTAGCAGCAGTAGTAGTAGTTGTTGTCGTGGTGGTGGTGGTGGTGGTGCTGGTGGTGGTAGACGACGACGACCACAACGACGACTATAATGCCGATGATTGCGGTGATGGTGATGTTGGCGACGGTGGTGAAGATGACGATGGTTGATTACGAAACTGCAGCAACTCGTTAGGAGGACTCGCAACACAGTTCTTGAAGGGAGTCTATCTTAGTGCTTTGTGTATGGACATGACTGGAAAGCAGGGTTGCTTAAGGGATATTGGTACGTGTACTTGTACCATACTGGTAGGGGCCATAAGCGGGCATGGTTACTAATCACGTAGATCTTGATGGTATGGAGTCTATGTTGGCGGTCCTTCTGGATCTCTTAACACGTCTGCGCCCAGATTCAGACCTTGGCTGTGAGACATAGTCTGTCGGAGGATTCTGAAGCATCCCGGAAACCCCGAAGCAAGAGACGGTGTGCACTTTACACTCGTAGGCCCCCTATATACGGGGAATGAGATTTCACCTGCACGACCTCAATCTAGATTCTTTTGTGTATCCCCAACAGAGCACTTCACATGTTAGTGGCTCTCTTGCTTCTCCAGCGGTATCGGATACTTTAAGGATTCAGTTCTTAGGTGAGTCTGGCAATATCCTGGAATTCCAAGCACGATTTCATTCAACTCTTTTGACGGGCATGGCCGAGGTTAAGGTTTTGTGGCGCAAAGCCAAGCAATCTTTCAAGCTTAAGCCGCGGACATAGCAGGCTGAATACTGTAAGTGTTCATGTCGCATCCCGATAACAGTCCGATAACAAGGATCAAGAGGGATGTGATATATTGTTTTGCTTTTGCCCGAGCCCCAAGACCTTATTAAACCTATTCAGGCCCAACTCCCGAAATCTTGAATTAATTGAACCCAACCCTGAAACCCCTTACCCTAAACCGCTCAATCCCAAACCTCCCACCATAGACCGCCATATCCAAAAGTTTAATGCCTAGATAGCCCAAGGGAGAACATTTAAACTTTGTAGCCTATGGATTTGGTCCCTAAACCCTAAACTCCTAAACCCTCAACCCTAAGCCCTTCAACTGCTTGGGCCCGGTTAAATGAAGAAGGCAGTATGTCAACCCTCTCCGCCCGGAAGCTGGTCCAACCCCCAACCCCACAATCCTCACGACTCCCTACTTGGAGGTTCATGGATACTTCTAAGTAGGGTTATAAGTAGGGTAACTATACGTATAACCCAGATTAAGGGACTTATAACCCCACTTACAACTACCCATGAACCTCCAAGTAAGCCCTAAACCCTGAACCCCTAAACTTTATAAACCCTACACCGAAAGCCCCAACCCACCTAAATCTTTCAACCCCCAAACCCAAATCACGACATGCGAAATCCTAGGTACCAGGCCCAAACACCAATTCTGAGTCATAGTAATGGTGGTGGTAAGAGCAACACTTATCCTAATTTCGACAGTCTTAGTAACAGTAGCAGTCGTAGTAGTAGTCGTCGTCGTAGTCGTCGTCGTAGTAGTACTAGTAGTACTAGTAGTACTAGTAGTACTAGTAGTACTAGTAGTACTAGTAGTACTAGTAGTACTAGTAGTACTAGTAGTACCAGTAGTAGAGTAGTAAGTAGTAGTAATTAGTAGTAATTAGTAGTCGTGGCAGTAGTAGTAGTAGTAGTAGTGGAAGTGGAAGTGGAAGTCGTCCACTGGAGCTGACTTAATTGGGCCACCCTTCGACCCCTAAGGGGCTAAGGGGGCCTTTCTCCACGAATGCTTTCAAAATACTTTCCCGGGTCGAAACTTGATCGGGTTCTTTAGAGTTTAGAGGTTCCGATATGGGTCCATGTACCGATAGAGTTTATACGGTACATACATGCATATACTGCTTTTTAATCGCTAGGAGTTTTGGCTTCTCCAGAAGGTACCGAGTTAGGGGTACCGACGCACTGTTCATGCGCACCGCGCAGACGCCGACCACATCGGTATTTACGGTGTTTCGTGGACTTTGCAGCCGAAAACGTCGCGCTTGTCGCGTTTTTCGGGGGGTAGTGGAGGCGCGGACGTGGAGGCATCGAACGCATCGGTCTTTCCGGTGTTTCCGCGACTTTGCAGCCGAAAACCTCGTGCCTGCCGTTGTTTCCGCAGAGCATCCATGCGCCAACCATGACAACGTCCATATCAGACCATATCCATTGCCGCAGAGCATCCATGTGCCAACCATGATAATGTCCAGACCCAACAATGATAACGTCCAGATCAGACTCCATCCATTCCCACACAGCATCCATGGACCAAGCATGACAACGTCCAGATCAGACACAATCCATTCCCACACAGCATCCATGGGCCAAGCACCAAATTCAAAAATCTTCTACTTTCGGTGCGTCGACGTTCTTGACTTCCCAATGTTGCAAAGCCTCCAAATGCTGCGCCTGCCATGTAATCAAAACTACTGTACTGCTTCGTCCTTTCGAAGGCGCGCGTGAACAGCACGTCGGAGCGAGTTAGGATACCCGATGAGGCCAAAGCACATACTGTATGGCGACATGTCCGCCTATGCTTTTTCAGGTTTGGGATTTGGAATTTAAAAACCAGGAATCGGCTCGTTAGGTCTGGGTTTGGGTTCTAGGGTTTAGGCTCGGCTTAGCTTTCAGCATTTCGGGCTTTGCTGTTCATGGGTCTACTTGGCACAGCAGGCCAACATTCCTGATCTAGATACCTCGGCACTGACTCTGAGAATATTTGGTCTTTGGGGGGCCTCCATGGCTCTATATTCATTGCCCGAAGCGTCCGTGGAAGTATGGTCCCGAGAAGCTGCAGACCCTAGACCCTGAACCCTATTTTATGAGGCTTTTGTCTCTTGTGTTGAAGAGGGCTTTGAAGTATTATGCTACTGCCCAGCGACTCGTCTTAAACCTCTGGATGGAGGGTTCTTTCCGTTTATGACGGGGTTTAGCAGACTCACTTGATTGTCGGGTTCGCACTAAACCCTGAATTGAAAACCCTGAAACCCTAGACCTCAAACCCAAAAAACCGCGCTTAAAAAAAAAAACAAAAAACCGAAGCCGGTGGATCCAGGTGTCAGGGGGTCAGGGTCTAAGGCCTACGGTTTTAAAGCCCAGAACCCTCATAACCTAGGTCTGGCTTTAGGTCCTAGGGAGTGTTCCTGCGCAGAGTGACGCGACGCGGGAAGGCGTGTGGACCAACAGGAGCACTGACAGACGCATCTGGATCCGCCGGTATGGACTTCCAAGAGAGTCCGGAATCGCTTACTGAAGAACTATACTTCAAACAACCTTAAACACTGAAGCTGAACTCTTCAACCTGGCTACCCCCTAAATCGTTAAAATCCAATGAAGACCGTGTGCAAGAATCGGCCACATATTGAAGGACGCGATTTAGGGCTTGCGGTTTATGCTTTGGGGTTTTATGGGTTTAGGCTTTCATGGCTTATGGGTATGAGGATGTAAGGTTTGGTTCAGTCGACCATGAAACGCAAACTCCACCCATACCCTGCAATTCAGTTCCCTTCCTGGTTTCACAAGTTTCAACTTTATCGTGCGTGTCCGTCAATCAGGACGCCTATAAGCAAATGAAACACCTCAAATTCAGGATCTGCGCCCGAATATAGCCGGATCCCGATGTGTTTTCTGATCTCTCCGCTCTCTCAAACAGCGCTTGGGAGCTGGGGTGTTGGGCCGGGCCATGCATTCCTTACTTCCTCAAACGGAGAACTTGGAGCCTAACTATTGGGTCTGTATAGCGCCTGGTTGTTGAAGACTTAGGTAACCTTGAACCTTTTTTGGGTATTATAATCCCTGCACACCCCAAGAGATTAAGCTTCAGTTCCCCATGGATACCAATTAAGCATAAGAAAGATCCTAGTCTTTAAACCTTTGTCATACTAGGGTAACATTTTACATTTTTATGGGTACTTAAAGCCAATAAGGAATAAAAACTTAGATTTTTAATCCTACCCCAACCATGAACTAGAAACCCTGGTTATGGAAGGAGGAAGATTCTGGCAATCCGGTCTGGGGCTTCGTGAGGTTAGACTCTGGATTTCGGATTCGGGATTTGGGGCTTGAGGTTCAGGGTTGAGGGTTTAGGATTTGGGGATTAGGATGTAGGGTTTAGGGTTGAGGTTTCGGGGCTAGGCTTTCCATTTTTGGAAATTTGGGTTTTGGTCTTAACCCTAGACCCCATAAGCCCTGTAAGTGCTAAACCCTATATTGGTTTCCGATCATCTCTTTTTTTTTGGGGCTTGGGCTCTAGTGCATAAAGCCATCTGTTCAGCTTCGGCCAGACCACAAGCTGACCGGACATCTCATATTCAAGGGTTCCTTAAAGGGCTCCTTAAAGGACTTCTTAAAGAGTTCCTTGAAGGGTTCCAAAAAGGGCTCCAGAAAGAGATCTATAGGGGTTTAGGGCCCTTTGCCATCTTTCCTTTTGGGTTCCCTTATTAACACCAAATAGTAGGAAAAGAGGGTACCCTTCTTATTAAGCTGCCACTCAGGAGGGCAGGGGTTTTCCCAGTAAAGATAGGGGTTGTGATAGGAGCTTGAATAAATAGAAATACTTCTTTTCGGGTTTCTTATAGTTTGTAATCATCATCTTAGCCGAACGTATATAGAAAGCCCCCCTCCAATTATTCAGGCCCTCCTCTTTTTCTGGTTTCCAGGATGGGTTCCTTGGAAATCTCTTGTTTACTCAGATAGTCAACGGGGGAACTTTAATAAACCTTTGGCCTTATATATTGGCTCTATCTTAGAAAGTTTGAACTTTTTGGGGCCCGGTTGTTGAAGAAGAGAGTTTAGGGCTTAGGGCTTGCATGGTGTTTAGGGTTGAGATGGTCCTCGGTTCTCAGGAGACTGTGGAACAAACAGGAGGTTGTTTTCGGGCTACGGAGAGCAAGCTGTCCGGACACTTGATCTACGTATTAGTAAGCACCGACGGAACCGTCGAATGGCTTCACCAAGGAGCGCAAGCACCTCAAAATCCTGGTGCCTGTTCATCAAGCTAAGCATCAGGCGCTACTTCAGTTGCACATAGCTATGGTACTTGTAACCCTGTCCTAAACCCGATAATTAATCGAAGCCGTAAAGCATAACCTTCGAGTAGTCATCGTGGAATTGTAGGCTTTCTTTGCCCAAGAGATTGGGCTTCCACGCTCACGCACTCGACCTCTCTCCATCTCCGAAACCTAAATCCCTGAACCCTTAGCCTAAAACCTGTGAACCCTGAACCCCATACTCTGTGTCAGATATTAGCTGAAAGGCCGAGAGGACCGAAAACCCAAACCTTACTTGTTTAAGGTCTACGTTGGCCGTTGCGTAAATGTTGCGGGCAGTTTAGGGCTTAAGATTTAGGGCTTACAGCCCTACTTGTAACTGCTGGTTTGGGGACTCGTTCAACTGCATAGACCTTTTTCAGAAGCTGACATGGAACTTGCTTTTGGGATTTTAACCTTACAGTAGTGTTTGCGGCAAAAGTGGCTGTCGCAAGCTGACATGGCATTACCCATGAATCCCTGAACCCTAAACCCTAAACTCTAAACCCTGAACCCTAAACCCTAAACTCTAAACCCTGAACCCTAAACCCTGAACCCTGAACCCTAAGCCCTGAACCCTGAACCCTAAACCCTGAACCTTGATGTAGCCTCTGAAAGGCTCCCCTGGTCCCAGGCAGCGAGTATGCCGTGTGTTTGGCAGTTGCAAGTTGCAAGTTGCAAGCAGCGTTGTCCTTGGTTGAGGTTCCCAATAAATACAGAATAGGCAGATCGGTTAAGGGAATGTTTTCCAAGGGATTCCGACTAAAGTGCGAAGGTGTGAGACGCTGTCTATTCTCCTCGCAGGGACAATTCTCGTTGCTAGCTTTCGGTCGGCTCTGCTTGCAGGCTTTGCCATGATTCGACGTTGCCACAAAGTGCTGGGTGTGGGATAGTTACAAGGAAACTTGAAATCATGCCAGCCAATAACGGGCTATAGAGACCTTAATTTAGATTCTAGAGGTATGTCATGCTTAAGTCTTAAAAGAGCATTAACGCCCAGGATTGAAGTCGTCGCATGTGGAGCTCATCAGTGAATCATAGTTTCAAACGCGTAAAGACCTAGAATCTGGTTTGTTGTTATGTGTATGTGGGGGACCCTGAGATGGGACCCTAAATAGTAGGAACCCTATGAAAGGATCCCAAATAAGGTACCCCTAGTTTTCGGAAACTCCCATGTATGTATGTATGTATAAGTAGAAGCCTGAAGTACACGGTTGACCTTGTTTGGACCAGGGAACTTATATGGCGATCAGGACCCTGAACCCTGTACACCCTATATAGCCCTAGACCCGGAAACCCCGAAGCACCTGTAGCCCCTACACCCCACAACTCTGCACCTCATGAATCCTACAACGCTAAGGCACGAATATAGGGGTCTGAATAGCTAGTAAAGTAATAGTATTTATAGTCTCCCGGGAATCTAAAGTCCCTATACAGCTATAGTAGAATATTCCCCCCAAACCGTATTGTACTACACATATACATGTACATATACCTAAACCTACACCTATACCTATACCTATACCCATACCTCTACCTATATCTATGCGTATACCTATGCCTATACCTATGCATGTATGTATGTAACTAATTGTGTATGTGTGTATAGTAGGTATAGGTAAAGGTATAGGCATAGGTACATGCATATGCATATGTATGTGTATTTGTATATGTGTATGTGTATGTTTATTTGTGTATGTATACATATATGTATACATGTAAACATGTAAACATGAAAACATGTAAACATGTGTATATGTATATATGTTTATATGTTTATATGCATAATATGTATTTGTGTTTATATGTATGAAAGTACATATGTATATATGTATATATGTTTATGTGTGTATATGCAAATGTATATGCAGATGTATATGTTTGTATATGTCTATGCCCATGTATATGTTTGTGTTCATGCTGAGGTATATGTATATGCCTATATATGTGCATGTGTATATGCATATGTACACCGAATTTGCTGAGTCGATAGAGCGCCCACGTCGAGTTCGGATGAGTCTTTTTCAAAGCACAATGTCGACTACACCTTAGTACAATGTAGAATTTTGATTGGCAAACCCGGAACCCTTAACGAGGATTCGGATGATAATAGCTTAATAGCAGCTCGGGATCTCAGGCCCTTGGGGAATGCCCTGAAATGAGAATTGCAGGGATTCGATAGAGGCCCTGCACAAATTTAAGAGCCTCCGGCTCAAGCCGCCGACCCCGTAGGAGTCAGAGGAAAGGGCGATGCGGTTGACGAGAGAGTTTATTTTGGGGTCCAGGCTGACGCCCGCTGCTACTCTACGACNGCCGACCCCGTAGGAGTCAGAGGAAAGGGCGATGCGGTTGACGAGAGAGTTTATTTTGGGGTCCAGGCTGACGCCCGCTGCTACTCTACGACGAGTACACCCTAAACCCTAAACCCCGGAAGGAGGAGTGGGGGGTGTGTAAGGTTTGTTGTAGTCGTGGAGTAGTAGTTGTAGGGTAAGAATGCTAGTAGAGCAGGCGGAGTGGAGTGGGTGAATAGGGGGGAGGGGGGGTAGGGGGGGGTGGGGGTTCTTTCTGGGTATTTTTTATGGTTTTTTTTTGGTATTTTTTATGGTTTTCCGTTCGGCAGACGCGCGAGTCAGTCAGTCAGTGAAGCAGCTAGTCAGTCAGTTGGTTGACAGCCGACCGAGCGGT
>BGNK01003070.1:66288-76944 GCA_003297005.1 Symbiodinium sp. clade A Y106 | reverse complement strand
TCTGGAGATCATCTGAAGCAGATTTGGATTTGGCACCACCCCTTAGGCGAAGTAGCAACCGTACCAAGATTGCCTCATGTTGCCCCAGGGAGGTTTCTGGATCCATCCATTTGCCATTGTAGCTGAACCATGCCACATCCAACACACATGAAGGGACCCATTGCTCCAACCAATCACGCACAGTTGTTTCACTCTCTGGAGGCGGACATGAGTGAAACTTTCCAGCCACATCGAAAAAGCCACAAAGTGCTTTAACAGCTGATGCCGAACGACTATCACCACGACTTGCCGTGACTTCTGCTGTGTGCAAACCAGGTGCCGGCATGGCCCGCACCAAAGTACGCCGCCCAAGAATGCAGCAGATGCCAGTGCTAAACCGAAGACTGAGAGCAACAAACTCCCAGCATCCATCGCGAAAGATAGGACCAGATGTTCCACACATCATAGACCTGCCCTTCAACAAGCTCTTCGGAAACGCCATGCACCGCAAGGGGCACATCCAGAATATGTGGATGACGACTTTTGCAGCACATTCCCAACTGGACCGGAAAGTCAGGCTCCACTACATAACCGAACGCAGATGCTTCACACATGCGCTCCACCTTGAAGTAGACTGCAGAAGATGCTTTCCACCAAGAGCCAGGTATCCATGGTCTGAGTTTTCTCGTAGCTTCTGTCCACACGGCACCGGCACCCATGGCGGCACGGCCACTGCCAACCAAAACCACAACAGGCCACAGGAGAGCCCGAAACAAACCCCAGGAAGGAAACACAAACCCAGCCCCGAACTACGGACCCACCTTAGCCCACCAACAGCGGGCGGTACCGGCACTGCCCCGGGGAGGCCCGGGCAGAGTGCTTGAGCCTAAATGGCTACGGCTTAGGGTTTAGGGTTCGCCAGGGAAGCGTGGCGCCCAGGCCAGCTGCCTCTATGAAGGGGGCTGCCCCAAGGACTAGTTTTGAAACTGGTCGCTTGAAGCGAGAATCGCAGAGGTTTTGAATGCTTCTGCTTGCAATTGGGTTTGGTTGACCGGATGACGTAAAGCTAGCTTCGCTGCGGAAATGATGTTCGATTTCTCGGCCCATGCCAAGTCTGGTAGCGCGAGCTTTTTTCGCCACAGCAGCCAAGGGGCTGGCAGAGTCCTGCGTGAATACCTCCGCCAACGTGGCAATCACGAGAGCGGAGCCAGCGTGGTGCGCCACGCGTCGCGCGAGTTGCTCCGGTATGTGGCGCACCAATTGCGTCCGCACCTCGACCAATCCTTCCGTCTTGCGGTGCAGAGTGGTGACGTTGAGGCCCTAGTGGCTGCCGCTGTGGCTGTGTTCAATTATTTTAACCGCCTTGCCCAGGCCCCAAAAGCAAAAGGCCGAAGGCCGCAAAATCCAGCCTCAATTGAGCTCAGTCAGTCAGGTGGATGAGATGTCAAGGTGCGTAGGTGCACAGATGCAGTCTTCCTTTGTGGAAGGCAACACAACCGTACGCCGCCAAGCTACAGGACTATACCTCTGAGTAGGATGGCAGTGTTTTCGCACACATAGCTTACCGCTGTGCTGGTTTTGAGCGCTCCAATGGATTTCGACAGGAAAATCAACAGCATTCCTGCTGCGAGCTACTAAATTTACAAATATTGCCCCCTTTGGTGCCCTCGTAAAATCACCTTTCAAACATCTCAAGCTTGCTTACGATTTGCTTGTTGCACAGGTTGTACACCTGAGGACACACCGCGGATGCGAAAATTGATTCTCGCTGGCAGCTTCTCAATGCTTCTTTTTGCTCACGAGCCAAACTGTCTAGCCCGCTCAGCGAAACGATCTCGGCCGCATTCCGCCCGGCGCGGGCGGATACCTCGGCCCATTGGCTGTTGAGGCTTCGCAAATGCTTCTCGAACACCTGCCCAGGGCCTTTTGGGGCTTACGTGAAAAGGCCACCGGAAGGGCTCCAAAGGCCTTAAAAAATGTATTCGGGAAGTTTCAAAAAAACCTTCAGAGAAAACAAAACACCGCAGAGGCCGCCTGAGAGCCCCGACCCAAAAAAACCCTTTATACAAGGACCGGGATGCATTTGAAAGGCCACCGAAAAGAAAACCCAGCGCTTGCCAGGAATTGGGGGGACCTTTCTGGGCTTCCGGTGCCTTTTGGGACTTTGAAGAGGGATTGAGAACAGCTCCGAACCTTCCCGTGCAGCCGCGAAACCCTGCCTGAACCCTCCCCCGCAGCCCCGAACACCCAGCCCCGGAAAGCCCAAAACCCTCCCCACGACCCGAAACCCTTCCGGTCCTGGAAACCGAAGTCTCGGTTTAAGACTGCTGTGTTTCCAACCAGCTTTCGCGAAGATTTTCGGTACATCCACATTTGGCCGGATTTGGGGGGCGCCCAGCCAAAACTAATTTGAAGCTTCCGGTACAGATTTGACGGTTACCGGGAAGATTGCAAATTTTGGCATTTCCGGCCAAAGTTCTGCAAATTTGTGCAAATTTGACGATTACCTGCCTTTCCTTTGACAAGTTTATCCGTGTCCGGCCAGGCTTCGGCATTTGAATGCTTCTGGCCGGATTTCTGTAAATTAGATGGTTTCCGACCAGAGTTCAGTAGGTTTTGGTGTTTCCGGCTATAATTGTTGGGTGAACGCGATTGTTTCCTTCCGAATTTGTGCAGATTTGTATTTTCATGCACTTTAATGTTTCTAGGCACATTTTTGCGAATTCTGAATGTCCTATCAAATTTCAGGATCCTTTACAGTTTCCGATCGGAGTTCCACACATTGTGTCCCACGCAAATTTCAGCCAAGCGCGGTGGTTTCCGCCAGATTTCAGAGAATTCAGAGGGGTTTGCAACTTTGAGATTTCCGGCCAGATTTTGGAGTTGGCCGTGCTGTATCTGCCCTGCCTCACGAAAGGCTCGTGTGGTGCTTGCTTACCCACGATCGAAGCCGCTTTGTTTGGTTGTGGTGATGGCCGATTGAGGGTTTAAACAAATTGACCCGAATTCCAATCTGCTTAGCTTCTGATGATGAAACCCACAAAATGCTGCGCTGGTGCACAAGGGCGCAGCCCCTAGTTCAAGTGGCACAAGTGGCAGGGTTTCGAGTTCAAGTGGCAAGTGGCAGGGTTCAAGTCAAGTGCATCGAGCTGGACATACCGTTTGCAAACGCTTAGCGTTCTCAACTTTCAAGTGTGTCGAGAAAGACGTCCGGATGAAATCAGATAGCGGTTCCGGTTTCCCCGCTCACCGTGCTTTTGCAAGCGGCCAACCCTGTGGCTCCAGCTTCTCAGCTTAAAGCCAGGCCGGCGTGGTCGGCTGGCAGGATTCTGCCCTCATTCGCGCAGCGCGAGCAGGGAGATGTCTTGTGGTCGGCAGCTTGGCCATTGTCGTCGAAGCACGGGCGAAGCCGACAGAAAGCACTGCGAAGGTTGATGAAGCAGATAAAGCTCCACTGGAGGCCAAGAGCATTCTGGTCGTTAGGTCGCATCCTACAAGAGCAGATACACTGATCCGCATAGCTTCTTTTTGACCAGACTTCGCTGTACACGGCTCTCAAGTTGAGTAGAATGGAATATCTTGATGCTTGTGAGGTGGTATGCGTCCTCAAGGCTTGAATGACTACTGCAAGTCGATGAGACATGCGGTAGCAATCAACCACCGACATAGTCACAGGCTCTCGCAGAAGATGGCGAGCCGATCTCTTACAAACGAACAATAAGGCGAGCTGAAACTGCCGCGGAAAGTTTCTGCTGATGACCGTCTTGCTTTGTGCACTGTCCCGACAGATCAAGCTTCGGCTCTCAGCGGAGATGTCTGGGACGGAACGTGAATAAGTTCTCAGGCCCAGCACGTGCTCAAGCAAATATTGTCTCTTTCGCCTGCCATCAGCAAGCAAGCATATTGAGTAAGCCCTATCAGAAGCCTTCATTCCGAACCGAATCCAGCCACTTTTTGTGGGCATCTTTTCCTGCTTCCCGCATTCTCCTGCATTCGTGAGCATCTCTCAGACTCGCCATGGTACAACTTGCGGAGGATAGCGTTCAGAATCATGTTCTCAGAAAGCGGAGGAATGTGCACATACCTGAGGAGGATTCGGAAGAGGAGCCGCCCGAAATGCCAAGAACATTGTCCACAGACGAGGAATCAGATGAGTCCGGCGAAGAGCATTTGTACAGATCTGACCACGACTCTGACTATGGCGACTTGGATGTATTGAATGGTCGCGCACTTCGTGGCGGTCCCCAGAAAGTGCAGCTCTCCCGCCGCGTGGAAAAGCTGGTGCTGGACCTCAAAGAGAAGCAGGAGTTATTCAAACGACGTCGTCGTGACCTCGCAAAAAACCTTGCACAAAGCAACCTTGCCCGTGGGATCCGCAAGGAGTTCCTGCAGCAGCAGCAGCGCATCGTCTTTCGAAGTAAGCAGATGGCAAAGAAGCTTCAAAGCGGGCGCTCCCGGGCTTGGCGGCACAAGTGGGTCTTTGCCCTCGTGCAAATGGACATGGCGGTGACGGCTTTCTGGATGGGAGCATCCCCACAGACATTTTACCTATATTACACCGCACAGATGGCTGTCGTGATGTCTTCCAAGGCATGCGATTACAGATTTACCGAGAAGCATTACTTCTTGCTGGACTTTTGTTTCTTCGCGAACTTATGTACTGTGCTGTGGCTTTGGGTATTCCCCACTTCTGGATACCTGTTCAATGCCATTGAGTCATTCTGTGGTTTGCTTGCCATCTCGGTAGTGGCATTCAGAAATTCCTGCGTCCCGCATGACTTTGCTCGCATCTCTAATGCTTATGTCCATTATCCACAGTTTCTGCTCGTCCTGAGTGTGAAGTGGAGCTGTGAGGAGAGCCAATGCTTGGGCATGGCCAAGGGTCGTGAGGAGAAGTGGTTTGTGCGCTTCTGGCAGGCATGGTCCATCTACATGATCTGGGCAGTAGTTTATTCTTCTGTCATCTTCGGCTTCGCACGTAAGCGCATCGAGCGAAAGCAGAGAGAGACTCTGTACGGATATTTTGCCGACCAGCTTGGCTTCAAAGACAAGCTTCCACGGTTGCTGAGACCGCATTCGGGAATGATGTTCATGATTGGCCATCTGACTCTCTTTCTTGCCGGCGTAGGTTTCATATGGATTCCCTTTCCTTTGCAAGTTGTTGCAGCCCTCTTGGCAATTGTCATCTTCTTCCACAATGGAGGGCGCTTTTATGTAGATCACTTCTGGAAGGCCCACGAACGAAATACAGTCTTGTACGTGGATGCAGCCAGCAGTATGATGTCAAGCTCAGCGAAGGAAATGCCAGGCAGCTGCAGCAGCCTTGACAGCAAAGAGACAGGCGACAGCCCTGCAAGAGCAGGGGAGGCTGCAGAAGTCAGATCTTAGGCTCTGATTCTGGCAGTTGAATAGTTTTCACGAAATGTTCAATTAGTCCCCCGGCAGCTGAGGAGCTGTCAAGAAGTCTTTAGGGGTTAGGAGGAGAAGCCTACAGAATCTCGCCCTTCTTGGAAAAGAGCAGCTTCAGCTTCAGTGCTTCAGCAGCTCTCCGTCTCTCCAGCATTTTTGCGTACGAAAGCTTAGGCTTTCACTGCCCGACGGCCGTGCTCTGGTTCGTGCTTGCCTTGTCGGAGCATCGCTGTAAACGTTGCTGGTAGTCTCCTTGCATCCTTGCATCTGGATCTTCTCCGCCGGCTGAGGTTCGAGCGACTCGAGGGCAGCTGGCGACTCTGAGGAGCCAGGGCTTCAGCCTCGCAGCAACGGGCGCTGCTTTGTCTGTTTTCCCACTTCTTCGCTTCAGACGTTTCCGCAACGGTCTGTGAAGAGGGCATGTCGCTGCTTTGTCTGCGTTTCCGCTCCCACTGGTCGTCAGTAGCGAGGCTCTTCGGAGACCCTGATTGTCGCAGGTTTCTGCCCATTGCGGATGGCTTCCGGATGATAGTTCTGGCCAACAGGCACGATGCAGACTTCCATTGATCAGGGCGGATTGGAAGGATGAGCATTCCACTCGGCAGGCCAGGATTTCCATTTCTCGGCAATGACTTCTATCGGGTTTGTGGGGATGTCTTTGGCAGGCGTCTCAGCATCAGTGCACCAGGATTACTCTGTCAAGCTTCTTGTAGCATGCCGAGATTGTCATGCTGTCGAGTACTTGGACAAGGAGAGTGAATTGGAACTCCTTCGGCAAACTGCGCCGCTTGTGCCGCAGGCCCTATCCCCAGAAATGGGATACCTCTTTGGTCCAACAGGCGAAGTTTGCCACGGCTCTACAGGAGAAGCTTGCCGCTCTGTCCGACCTCTTCTTGGACCTGCGAAAGCTTTCAGATGCCGGACATCTGTCCTACCCGCACCCAGGGTAGACGCCAAGTATGTATGCTGACATGAGGCTGCTGTTGCACGTGTTGTTAGATCTTGTGCAACCTTGGGGCTGCAGATCGGAGACACATAGAGAGTCACAGTGTACATTCCTATACTGGTGAGGGGTTCATAAAGTCCATGTGTTTAGCAGAATGGAAAGTACCTGCGATTTGAAAGTTGATTGCATGCAATGCATACGTGTATCGCAAGCCCTGAGCGCACGTATCGTGGCTGGCTGCAGGTACTCCACTCGCGATTTGCTGAAGCTTGCAGCTCACGCACAGCATTTTCCAGGCCTGGGGTCCGCCAGGGACCAGCATAGGTTCCTGCGAGGATAGCTGGTGAGCCGTAAGGAGCCGTTGCAGAACAATCTACAAAGAGGGCAAGAAAGTGTGGTCCACAATGCGCTAAGCATTTGAGACGGTGGCCTGCATCCAAACATCAACCACTTGAATGCACGCACGGGTCTTGAATTTGGGAGCTGGACTTGGTATTCACAAATTGAATTTTATATCCAAGCATCTAGCGGACGAGAGTCAACGTTGTGAAGCCGCAAGAGATATGTCAGCTGTTTGAAGCTGACAGGCGATGGCCTTTGCTGAAATTTAGGAGCCCTGGAGCCTGTAGCACTCCAAGCCCTTTTTATCAACCTGACTCCTTGCACGAACGTGGCGTGTTTCAGCATGATCGCCTTTGACGCATGACTTAGAGGGCATCATTCTCTAGCGGTGCAGCAAGCTCCATGTCTTGATGTCCTGCCTGTTGAGAGAGGTGATTCCTCGGAAGAGCTGGCTGCGAACGTGTTCGGCTTTGATGCATACCAGGAGGATCAGCGCGATCGTCTGCTAAAGGCCAGCAGCGGCCGTGAACTGCGCAGTTGCTGTCATAAATGTTGCTGTTGTAAGTGCTTGCTAAATCCTAAATCGCGCATGGAGGCTCTACGTCGCCACGGGTTCGAATCCCGGTTCAAGGGTCCTGTGGTCATAAACCTGATGCTGTACTGTAGCGAGCAGACATGGAAGGCAGCTTTATTTGTGCTTCGAAGTATGTCGCCATCACCTGCATGCGGTACCTGCATGGAGACAGGCTGCTAGCCATTTTGAAGGAGTATGTCCGCAAGGAGCAGCCACTAAGCCCTCAGGATCCTGCGAAGCTATGATGCACCTCACTTCGCTAATCTCGGGCTAGTGCTTTCGTCTTTCGCCAGAACCGGCCGTGGCTTAGTTTGCCTTCCCAGGTTTGCCAAGGGAAAGGCCGGTGAGGCCCGGGCACAGTGGCAACGATCTCCATGTAATCCGGCATATTCGTGCCACGCTCCTTGCGTCTTTTGCTGCTTTCGGTTGCAGCATTTGCAGGAGGTATCAGGAGGGCTTGCATGAGGGACACAGCTGTGGCACACATCTCGCCAACCTCGGACGAGCCTGCTTGCAGGCCGAATTGTTCGGAGAAAGCCGCGGAAGGAAACATCTTCGACTCGTCCGAAGATAGTCTCCCGCGGCTGAACTTACTTTTCACGATTGCGCCTGGCTTCTCAGCGATCGATGCAGCAGCTTCCAGGAAGATGGATGTGCGTGTTGATCAGCATTTGTACCAAGAGGTTTTCTTCGTGAAAAATGCTGCAAGGCCCAACTCCGACAGTCACATGCGGTTCGTGTAATCCATGTGCCTGCGTGGTCTTGAGGTGCCTGCTTGGATGCATGGTTGCTTGAGGGTTTATCATGCCAAGAGGACTACAATTTTGCAAAGACCTGGCAGGCTTCGATGACACTCGTGGTGGCAAAACGCTGACCACCTAACATCAAAATAGAACGACAATACAATCGAGAAAAGATGCATCTGAGCACCATATTTGGTATTTGATCTAAAGACCTTTGAGCCATAATCTACATGAAAGGCCAACTGCATAGCTACAAATGCCGTCGCCAAAATTCCGCGGTGGTGCCGGGAAAGTTGATTTTTCTAGGCGAAACTTATCTATTTAGCCCTGCTTGTCGTAGTAGTTACTACGATTATGATCATCATTATGACTACGATTACTACGACAGTTGCTATTGCTGTTTCTATTACTCTTACTAGTACTGGTATTATTGCTGTTGCTGTTAGTATCACCTTTACTATCACTATTACTATTACTACTGTTGTAGCATTACCATTGCTATTACTACTACGGTGGATGGAGGAAATCTTGCACCACCTACAGATTCTGATTCAGGCACGCCTCCAAGCAATGACAATGCACCACCTTTTTCATATGGACGGCTGACCTCAGTGGCGGTGCAAGATTTATGTCATTGGAACGGTTTTGCAAAGCCCCGTGTTCATAACAATCTTAAGAAGGAGTCGCGGGGTGAAGCTACTTGAAGTATCTTGAAAGCGATGCAAGATTTCCTCCATTCTACCCACTAATTGCTTTACAAATCTTGGTAATCCTGGATGGTTTCTGGTAATCTTGGTAATCTTGGGGGTTGCCCTGATGATCCAAAATGTTGGTAATCTTGGTTGGCCAAGGGGGAGCAAGATCACCAAAATCTTGCCAATCTCGCAATCTTGCTAATCTAGGTAATCTTGGTTTGAGGCCTAAGCCGGCGGGGGCACCGTAATCTTGCAATCTTGGTTTTTATATCACTTGGATTACTTGCACCACTTGCACCACTTGTACCACTTGCGCCACATGCACCGCTTGTGCGCCTCCCATGCACTAGACGAGCATCAAGATCATAGCAAGATTGCTTCCGGCCCCCTCCCCCACCGGAACTGCACGTCTACGCAAAGCTGCGCACGCCCAGGGTTCGTAGCAGGTATTTATAAATATGCATTACAGGGTTTCGGGTTTTAGGGTTTAGGGCGGTTTACGTGTTTAGGGTTCGTAGTAAGCATTAGCATTAGCATTAACATTAGTATGAGTATTTGTATTGTATAGTAATTATTAGTGTTTGTATTGCATTAATACACAGTATTAGTATCAGTATCAGTAGTAGCATAAGTATGAACATGGACGTGAGTATGAATAGGAGTATTAGCATCAGTATTCGTGTTCGTATCAATATCAGTATTCGTATTGGTTTGAATATAACTTATATTTGTATTATCTGGGTTTTAATGACAATATTAGATGTTTGTATTAGCATTAATACTAAGAGTATTTATGCTAATTTAGATCTTGCATATTAGTTTCCTCTTCCTTTCTATATATGTATATATCACATGTTTTATCTATCCATTTTCTTTTTTCATTATATGCCTTAATGTAAACTAGTAGGTTATATTTTAAGAAGTTTCTTAATATGAGAATTTAATAAGATTAAAATAGAGATATATTTCTTTAATTAACTTGAATAACAATATCTATTTAGTTAATCTATCGAAAAATATAAATTTCTTCGTGTATAGCCATTATATTTACTGGACTAATTTCATTTGCTTAATTTGTATTCATAGATTTAAGAGTACTAGAGTGGACCCGCTGCTTCAGCAGCAGCGCAAGGTGGTTGTAAATAAGTCTGTCTATCTGTCGGTCTGTCGGTCTGTCTGTCTGTCGGTCGGTCGGTCGGTCTATCGGTCTGTCGATCTGTCGGTCTGTCGGTCTGTCGGTTTGTCTACCGGTCCATCGGTCTGTCGGTCGGTCTGTCGGTCGGTCTGACGGTCCGCCGGTCTGCCGGTCTGTCGGTCTGGCGGTCAGTCGGTCTGTCGGTCTGTCGGTCTGTCGGTCTGTCGGTCTGTTTGTCGGTCTGTCCGTCGGTCTGTCGGTCTGTCGGTCGGTGTGTCGGTCTGTCGGTCGGTGTGTNGGTCTGTTTGTCGGTCTGTCCGTCGGTCTGTCGGCCTGTCGGTCGGTGTGTCGGTCTGTCGGTCGGTGTGTCGGTCGGTCTGTCGGTCGGTCTGACGGTCCGCCGATCTGTCGGTCTGGCGGTCAGTCGGTCTGTCGGTCTGTCGGTCTGTCGGTCTGGTCTGTCGGTCTGTCGGTCCGGTCTTGTCTATCTGTCTGTCTACTTGTCTCTCTCTCTCTTTGTTTCTGTCTGTCTTTCTCTGGGTGTCTGTCCGTCTGTCTCTGTCTCTCGCTGTTTGTCTGTCTGTCAGTTTGTCTGTCTATGTCTCTCTGTCTCTGTCTGTCTCTCTCTGTCTGTCGGTCTGTCTTGTCGGTCGGTCTGTATTTGTATATGTGTCTGCAAATTAGACATATTTTCATTACAAAATTTCTTTAAAATCTATCAAATAAGAAAAATAAAATTTGATTCTAATAAAGCCGATTAATAAAAATTATCAATCTTCTCAATCGATTATTTATTTAATATAATAAATATATATTTTCTCTAAAGTTTATAT
>BGNK01003070.1:6195-66241 GCA_003297005.1 Symbiodinium sp. clade A Y106 | reverse complement strand
CATTAAGAATCAATATATATATATTTCGTAATTCAATTTGAAAAAATTAATGTTATGTCGAGAAGAAGAATCGCTAAGAATCAAATATTTTTTTGGCTATATTCGAATATAATTATAAAGAAATACAATCCCGAAAACAGGTCCGATATTTTTCAGAATCGAATATGAGGGCCGGGAGAACGAAAATTAAGTTGGGCTAGGCAATCCTATGTAGTTATTTGTTATTAAATTATCCTTATTAGTGACGAAATTTCAAGAATGGGTTGTAGAATTTTCGCGTTTCATTTATGGGTAGAGATAAGATAGATCAGATAAAAAATAGAATGAAGAATTTGGGAGCCGAGAGAGAAGAATGAGGATATTTCCTGTAATAATTTGTTATCTATGAGAAGTTCACGGGATCTATTAAGTCTAAATCTATGCGGGATTCGAGTCTATGCTTATTGAATTTCGGAGATCTCTAAAATATATTCGTGGCGCGGCGGATTTTTTAGCATCTATCTAATATTTCTCGGTCTCTCTCCTTTCTATTCTCTTCTCTATCTTGTTGTTCTTATTTTTATTCTATTTTCTCGTCTCTCTATTTTCTTATTATTTATTTTTCTCTTTCAATATAGTTGTTATTCCTTTGTCTGCCTCCTCTCTTATCTGGTCTCTTTTCTCCTTTTTCTTCTCTTCTCTTTTTTTTTGAATTTCGCTCTTCTTTACTCATTTCTCCCTCCCTCGCTCTCTCTCTCTCACTCTCTCTCCCTATCCTCCCTCTACTCCGCTCCCGCTCCCCCTCCCCCCTCCTCCCCCTCTCCCCCTCCCTCTCTCCCACCCTCTCTCCCACTCCCTCTCTCTCGCTCGCTCGCTCTCTCTCTCTCTCTCCCTCTCTCTCTTTCTCTCTCTCTCTCTCTCGCACACGCGGNCCCTCCCCCTCCATCCCACCCGTGCCTTGGACGCTTGGCGTCCATTTGACGCAATAATGTTTTTCTTATATAAATCCCAAAGTCCCAAAATCGTCACCTTCCAATCCTTTGAGCGCCCCCCCTCCTGAATCCAGCTATGGGGCAGCAAAGCGTCGTGCTTCTGCATCCCGCCAGTACTCGGGCGAAAATATGTTTGGATGTGCCAGTACGTGGGGGACAACATTCTGGTCGCGGTCGCGAAGCCGTGGAAAGCCATATGGGCCGTGGTCCAAAATCTTCCAGCATTTGAGTGAAGAATGCGGGGCGCGCTCTGGAATCTTATAAGCACTTTTGGGGGAAGCCTTGGGCCGTGCCGTTTGCCCAAAACTACGTGCGAGCAGACGCTGGGGGACATGGCTCAAGGTAGGTTGCATTTATAATCAAAATTGCGCAATCGATGCTGGCTCATCCAGGTTCCACAGGCGCATTCTGAGACGCCTCCACTTCGGCAGCTATGTTTTCAAGCCCCAAAAGTACTGCTTCAAGAAGTGGACGCTGAGCCCTTAAATATAGTAGTGACGCTACATGGGGGTTTGCTGTAGTTGGGTTACGCGATGAAACTCAGAATATACGTTATTCATTATGATGGTGTCCCCGAATTATAAATTATATATATATATCATATGCATACGTGTGGACAAAATAAATGCAGTGAGCTCTAAACGCATTAGATCATGCACGCCATTGTGATTGGACCACGGATGCTGTGATTTCACAACCCATCAACCATGCACGTCAATATCTGGCTGGGTCATGGATGCTGTGAACGCATGCACCATGCACATCATTTTCTATTTGGTCCATAGATGTTATGAACTCACAGCGCTTTGCAGAACATATACGTCATTAAGTATATGGGTGGGCCATGGATACTACATGCATGGGAGTTCATGTTGCGTCAGACCATGGAACGTCATTATATAGGGTTGAGGGATGCTATGATAATATCATTATGCCAGGGCCATGGATACGCCAAGAGCTCGTGAACCCTGGACTTCACAAAGTGGGCCGAAACAATCGAAACGATGACGTCGAATGTAAGCCCCGCGTGGCTTGGGGCTTCCCGCGCCCTCCGCTCCCTCAGCCCAGAGAGCCCAATACCCCTTACAATTAAGAAATATAACTTCAATCATAATATCACAATATGAAGCACTATATATTTTAAGCCAGAACCTTATAATTAAGGGGTATTGGGCTACCTGGGAGCGCCCTCGACGCCCTCTCACCGCACCCTCCGGCCCCTCAGCACCCGCAGCGCCCTCACCAGCGCCCTCCGCGCCTCAGGGCTCAACGCCCTTCATGCAGCGCCCTCAGCGCTTTTTGCGCGCCCTCAGAGCTCTCCGCGCCCCCTGCGCTCTCCTCGTCCGCGCCCTCGGCGCCCTCGGCGCCCTCGGCGCCCTCAGCGCCCTCAGCGCCCTCAGCGTCCTCAGCGCCCTCAGCACCCTCCGTGCCTCAGCACTCTCAGAAAGAGGGTTTTCAAATCTGCCATTGGCCCATGGTCTTAGGTCGAACTCGCACAGCCAGTGGGAAAAATGAGGTAAGCAAAGCAGAGCTAAGCTACGACATCACAACACAGCGTTACTGGGCAGAGCTTCCAGTCCTACAGCTACGCCTTGGCAGCTTTGGTTCGGACTACACTGCCTCAGAGACACCCCCTATTCTACGCTACGTAAGGAGGTATCCTCCTGTAGCTCACTTCGACTTGCACGCGGGGTGGAGGGGCAGAGTCCCCTGAGGCTTCTCGTTGTCGTTGAATGCAGCAAGCATTCGGCGGCGTCGGTGTGTACCCGCACTCGAGAGGCAAAATCTCCCGTGCTAGCCTTGAAGAGTCTTCTCAGCGCAGGGCTCCAGGTGTCTGCCGCCTCACTTTGCTGGATCCGCAGGGCTCGGGCGACAGTGGCCAGATCTACCCATCCACATCCTGCTGCGGTGCCCCCGGCGGCTGCGTGGTAGTGGCTGAGGCCACTCGGTGCCCGTTGAACCATACAATTCTTGTGGCCCACTCTGGCTCTATCAGGCCTACGATGGAGGCTTCGATGCTCTAGCGTTTCACTTTGCCAGCAAGGGCAGCCCTGCGGCGCTTCTCCGGCTATTGGCTCTCCGCCAGCCACAACTTCGCACGCTTACCGTCGAGTTTGGGGCCGAGATCATCCCCCGCCTGGCTCACTCGCCGGATGCACGCCTGAGCTCTCTGCCTCATTTCCTCTTCCGTTTCAGCTGTGCGTGGTTTGAGGGGTATGAGGGCGAACCCCCTCCTTACTTCTGGCACGAAAGCGTCTTGCAGTGCTGTGAGCCTCTGGCTCAGCGCGGCCGCGCCCGTGATAACGGCTTGGATTTTTTCCCCCTGCTCCGCCTGCGCTGTGGTAAGAGTCTCAAAGGTCTCAAAGGCCTGAAGCGTCCGGCTTCCGTGCTGCTCGAGGATCTTTTCCATGGCGTCGACTCTGGCCGTCATTCCCTTCAAGGCCCCGTTTGTCTCTTTCCGAAGCTCCGCTCTTTCTCTCCTGGGTTCCCCCCGCAGGGTGTCCTGGAGCATCTGGAGTGTGAGGGTTTTCCCTCTGCCACAGTGGCGCTTGTTGGGGGGGGTCGTTGGGATGCCCCCCCGTTGCTGTGGCGCTGAAGTCGGAGATCCCTTGAAACCCTGTGTCGGTCTCTCCCGGCATGGTGCTGTCGAGGCGCGGTTACCGTTGGGGTAGATGGTCAGCTTCCGGATAAGGTCCGCGAGCCGCCCGTACTAGCTCTCGTGAATCGGACTCCACGAGGTCGCGTGCAAGGGCGATGAGCTCGAGCCGCGCAAGGACACCCCCGTCGATGCCGTAGGATCGTGTCGGAACAGAGATGGCTGAGAAAAATAGAAGAGATGAGCTCTGGTTGAGAGGAGGTGGCCCCAAGCAAGCGGAGACGAGAAGAGAGAGGGGGCAGAGAGGCCACCTTCCCCTTGAACCGCTCACGGCTTGGAGCCAAAATGGCTACCTCTCTCTCTCTCTTTCCCTCTCTTTCCCTCCCTTTCCCTCTCTTTCCCTTTCTCTCCCTCTCTCTCCCTCTCTCTTCTCTCTTCTCTCTCTCTCTCTCCCTCTCTCGCTCTCTCTCTCTCCCTCTCCCTCTCTCTCCCTCTCTCGCTCTCTCTCTCTCTCTCTCTCTCGCTCTCTCTCTCTCTCTCTCTCGCTCTCGCTCTCGCTCTCGCTCTCGCTCTCGGGTCTTGCTCCCTCTCTCTTTCTCCCTCTCCCTCCCTCTCCCTCCCTCTCCCTCCCTCGCCCTCCCTCGCTCTCTCGCTCCCGGCATAGGGGTTGGTCAAGACTGCCGGGCTCCAAACCCACTCGTATGATTTATTATGCGGGATATGGAGGTGAGGAGTATATATAATTCGCCTGGAAAGCCATAACTCTTTAAGTAGACGATTCGGTGGATATGCTCTCAAGGAAATATGGTCCACTAGTATTGTAGGCACTTCAAGGAAAATACATAAATAGATAATATCCTCAGTGATAATCAAGTATATATGCTTTCTCTCTGGACGCTGGAGGATATCGTAAATTCTGTGATATCACAATGCTTAGCTCTACAATACATAGATGAGGCATTTGCAACAGGTTATTTCTTACTATTCTAGGAACAATAAATAAACATAACTAAGTGCCATATTAATATAGAAACAGAGCTGGATATATCGCAATAGCCCATACAGTCTCTTCAACTCATGGTATGCTTTTGGCTTCCCCTTTTTACATAAATCAATTGCACAACGATAACACAGCATGATCGTGAATTGACTGGGCACTTGAAAGTACTGATATATCTACTTATAGGGCATCCTCCACCGGCTCCAGAATTTCTAGCAATGCCGTTGGATGCCGTTAAGGTCCGCACTTGGTTTGCGTGTGGGTCCCGCGCAATTCGGCGAGCTCGAGGAGTATGACCTGGAAATAGAATGAGAGCAACCGGTCGATGGGGGAGTCAACACCACGGGGAGCCACCCTTAAAGAGAGCCCGCTCGCTTAACAGCCCCACAGCTGCAGCACTACACAATATTTATAACAAAGCAAGCCGACGGCTGACTTCTATTGAAGGCATATATATATATATATATATATATATTTCCTATTATGACATACAACACGACGTCGACCTAGGTTGGGATGGCTCAATGCTCAATAATATGGCCATGACAACCTCCAATGCGGAGAGCTCTTCGTCCAACACAGCCATTCCCCCGATGGGAGAGATCCTCCAATATCTCGGAAGGGCATTGCAGACCATCCAAATAAACAATGCCGATATTGGGAGATGGACGGCACTGGCCGAAATAACAATGGCACTTGCTACTATTGAAAGGGAGGAACAAATTTCTCACCCAGCGGACGTCATTTGGCAGAGCCGTGGACTACTATCGTCCAATCTGGCGGAATTGGTATTGTTGGTGACTCGGAGTGGGCTGCTCGCTGGGCTATATGGAGGCGGTGGTTTGGATGTCGGGGGCGCCTTATCGATAGTCCCCCAGGGCGGTTGAGGAGCTCTGCGAGTTGGTCGCAGGCGGTTGTGTACGCCTAGGTCTTTGTGGACGTTCCCTTGTCGGGTGGCTTGGCTTGTGAAAGCTTGTTGTGCTGGATCCCCCAATCGGGTCCCTGTTGTGTCTGTGTTTCTGGATGCTATTGCTGTGTGCCCTGGCTCCTTCTGATCTTGTAGAGGTGTTTCCCCTGCTTGTATCCCAGCCGCTGCGAACCGTGTCCGGCTCCGCGGGTGGGATTGGTCCGCGCTCAAGGGGGGTTTCCCCCCCCCATCCCTGGGCGTTCCCAGGGTGGAGTTGCTGGGGTGCCGGTGTTTGTAGTGCCGTTGTGAGGTGCGCGATCAGTTATGCCTGTAGTATCTGTGTTATTGGTATGGCTATCCACAGGTGGGGTGGAGTCTGGTGGCGGCCATGGTTGGGTCGTCCCCTTGTGTCGTAGTTGTGCTTGGGCCTGGTGATAGAAGTCCGGGATCGGTGGCACCGGCCTGCTGCTGTTGGGGCTTTGCTGCGCAGGATCTTGAGGTGTTCTTTGGTTTGCCGAGGGTGTGTCGGGGGTGGCATATAGATTCTGTCTAGGTAGGTCGTTGGCAATCATTCTGTGCTGACCCACGAGGTATAGTCGTTTTGGTGCATTTGAGGCAGAGGTCCGTTTCCTGGTGGTGGCAGCCATGCTGGCGGGTGTGTTTGGTCGTCGTGTTGTGATTATTGGTTAGTGATAGGTGGCGAGTCTGGTGGTATCTGTGATCCCCCGGCTTGTTGAGTCATGAGAGGGTCTTGACCCCCCGGCCGCTAGTATCATCTTGCGGTCTTGGTCCCAAATGTAAGGGGGTGCGTAGTCGCCACGCCGGTCAAATGGGGGAGGGATGTCTCGCTATGGAGTTGGTGGCGTGGTNGGGGCCTGCTATTGTGGGGGGCCAGCCTGCGGCTGATTGATTGCTGTGGGGGTTGCCATTGTGTTGTTGGCCAGGGTGCCGCTGAGGGCGGCGGGTTCGGGGGTTCCCCGCTGTTGCTCGCCTGAGCCCGTCGGCGCGGTCGGGCCCGGGCGGGGGTCGAAGGGAGGCTCGGTGGGGGACGGGGGGAGGCGTCTTGCTGCGTGGAGAGTCCCATACGAGAAGGTTCAGGGGTCGAATGCTCTGCATGCTCGACTGCTGGAGCGCTGCAGATATTTGCTTTATTGGCTGAAGACGGTAGACTTCTGCCGAATAGCACTATTTCAAGAGATATGCCGCGTATATTGTGGAATGCATGAGACATGTGCGCAGTGTTTGAGCAGCATGCAACGAGATATAGTCGACAAAGAGCGTGCGGATCAACAAGACTCTCATGGATGGCAAAATACAAGGGAGTCGTCGTCTGCTTCCTAGGCATTCTGGCTGCTATATAAGACGCCACGTGGCCTCATCCCCCGTCGTGATCACTGTCACACTGTCAGGTCACTCACGGGGCGGACGGTGGCTTCAAGAGTTTCTCGCTGAGGTCGTAATCGGGCTTATGTTTGTTGAGCGGATGTCGGGCTTGTGGTTTGCTTTTGGCTTGTGCGTGTCGAGGCTTGCTCATCGAGGATTGCTCGCAGGAATTCCTGGCTCTGGGAATTATTTGGTGCAGGGTTCGAGAATGATGCTTGCATATCACTATTCTACGGTACGTCATACTTTTCGATGAAGCAGGATTTGAGTTCCCCCGATTTTGCTCGATTTTGCAACTTGGAACCACCGAATGCGAGCTGTCTCACTCAACTGTCTATCTATATCCATGAAGGCGTTGAAGCGCTGAGCATGTTGGAATCGGATCCCCCGCTCTTTTTGTATTCCCCACCACTATAAGCTTCGCCACTGGAGGATTTTTCCCCCGATGGGGTCTCCACGACAAATGTGGCCTATCGCGCCCCAAATCTGTGAGAGCACGAAGGTTGAAAATCGAATTCCCCCGCAATGGAAGAGGGCGAGGCGGCTTCGTCGCAAGCTGCGTTTGTTCCATGTTGACCATTCTTCGCCGACTTGGCGCGCAGTCCGAGCATGGTTCAAACCTGTGTCAATTGTAATCCCTTCCCCCGAATATTAAACCCCTCCTAATATAAAAACTGATTTCCGGGGGTTTGGTTTTTATATTAGGGGGGTTTCGGTTCATTCGGGTATGAGTCGGATTGACAGCAAATCGTCAGTAATGACAGTCAGACTATTTCCCAAATAATACCTCCTAATATTAAAATCACCCGGACTCCCAGCTGCTAGTTAATTATCCTATGCCTTCAGCTCTAAAGCCTTAAGCCCTAAACCGTGAGCCCTAAACCTTGAGCCCGAAGCCCTAAAACCCTAAGTCCTAAACTTTGAGCCCTAAAGCCCCAAGCCCTAAAACTTTAGCCCTGAGCCCTAAACCCTAAAGCACTGGTCTCTTCGGTTTGATTAGTACTGCTATAGTCTTCGCTCTATTAAAATTAATATAATCCTAGGTCCCCCCTAATATTTCTAATTAACTTTCAATTGTTGGCCCGAAACCGCGAAATTCCGGGGGCCGGGAGTTTTTATATTAGGGGGGGTTTAATATTAGTGGGAAGCGATTACTGCGTTCATGGATTTCAATAGATTCCCGTGGCAAGGCCACGTTTGGTAGGTCCACTGCCACACCAATATGATATGTAATTTGAGTTTGTCCTTCAAACTCGCAGACGAAGTGAATGTATCTTTGTGAGCCCAGAAGGCACGGCGGGCTCGAGTTTGTATCTCTGCCACGAGCATTGCCGTGCTGCCCTGGAAGGACAGCGGGCTCCCTAGGGTATAGAAGATGGGTTGGGGGCCTTTCGTGACGACTTTTTCCCACCTACTTCAAACTCCTCCGCCTGGCTTGCAGTGCTGATGATGACCGTCTTGCCTGGATACATGTGGAGCCCACGTTGTGGTAGTCAGTCGTCCAGTTGGTGCAATATTTCTTGCATATGCACCCGGCTCATCGACCACATGTAGTTGTCAATCCATGTAACTGCCTCCGTCCTCCGGTGGAGGGTCACCCCCCGTTGGTTTGGAGGGTTTGGATGCTTAGATAGAGGCGTCCAAATCCTTTGCGGTAACTATTCCAAAGGCCACGGGGCCATCCAGAGCCCTTGTCTGACCCCATTACTCTGTGTCTTTGGGATACCTACCCGCGCAATCTGGATATAGATATGGTCGGTATGAAGAACTGAGACCTAGGCGCGGGCTTCCCATGGGAGTCGAGCTTGCTCCCCCCCAATTCCGTAGACGTACTGGGCAAGGCTTTCCTGGTAGATCGAGTCGAAGGCTTCACGAATATCGAGCTTGGCAATATTCATTTCCAGCCCCCAGTCGTGGGCAATTCTTGCTATTCTCCTCAGAATCATAATGAGTTCTATTGCTTGTCGACCACGTCGGTATTGCAGCCTGGCGGGGGTCTGGATGATGTCCCCCGCTCTGTGGAACAGTAGTTGGCTAAGGTTTTGAGCAGGACTGAGCTCAAGGTGATAGGGCGAGTTTCGCCCCAAGTGCTCGACTGAGGTACTTTTGCAAGCAGGATCGTGGCTCCCGCTTCGATGCTTTCTGCACTGCGTGCCGTGAACAGCATATCATTGAAGAGCTCGCGAAGTTTTTCACTCCAATATTCGTGGGAGAGGATGGCTGTCAAGGCTTCATAAGAAATCTTATCAGGACCATACGATTTGTCGTTCTTCTATCTGCTGCGGACCGCTTCCAGATCTTCCATGCTGAAAGGGATCCAGGGACGTTCTTTAGATAGGCGACCCACTTCTTCGCCACGATGAACCAAAGCCCAGAACGACGGAAGAGAGCCCAACTTGCTGGGAAAGTCAAATGCCTTATCATCGAAGAGGGTGGCCAGCAGCACAAGATCGAGGTAGAGTTCGGTTCATCCAACCTTTGATATAATTAGATCAAATTGCCTCGGGGGTCACCTCGGCGTCGGAAGGTGCAACAATCGAGAAAACCGGTTGGGTCGATCTGGGCAGCTTGGCATGCCAGATCGGGATCTCAGAGGAAACCTTCCAAATAAGATGGAGAGAATTCCGCAAAATTTTCCAATGACTCGCCAACGGACGAGTCAAACCCAGAAAGTTCGGAAGAACATTGCCAACCGCTGGTCAAATGCATGTCCTTAGTTGGAATATCGGGGGACTTTCTATGGCCAAAGCACTGGAGGTCTTCCTTATATTCCGACGGTTGAAAATTCGCCCCTTCTTTGATCCCTTTATCGCACTCGTTCAGGAGATCATTTGCGATCAAGGCAAGCACCACGATACACTGGAGGACCTGCGTATCTTTTTCGATAAAGGACCCGAGGAATGGCGGGAAAATAATTATAGCGCATACCTCAGATTTACAACCCATATGAGGAAAGATCCTAGCAGCTGCAATTTAATGCCTACTTTCAACGAAGCGACTTATTTGGAGGTTCTGTCGATGCATATTCCTAATCATGCCATATTTCGAATAGCTGCTACAACAAATCCAATCGCATCATCATAAATTCAGCAAAATAGTCGTCGGCATCGATACAAATAAGAGCTTCTTCAACGCAAACCAAAATAGACAAATCACAGCAGGGGAATTCCTCTTATACTAGTTCGAGGAGCAACAACTACAGCTGCCACAACAAGAGACACACAAATCGAGCCACTACCCAAATAATACCAAGCTTGAACCGCGAAGACTAGACCACGTGCTTCCAAAACATCTCCTTTACGATATAGGGGATGTCTGAGCCCATCGGGGGCATCATTCCGCTTGCTGAGATCCGACTGAAAGGCCCATGCCTTGCAGCTCCAGCCTGGACGAGTCGTAGCCCTTAAATCGGGGGACCAAGTCCTGCAAATCATAGATATTGCCGTCCAGCGAAAAGGGGATCCGATTATGCTCATTCAGAATTTGGTCGTGGAGATCACTATAGCTAGCAAATAGTGTCCCCCTTTATAAGAAAGCGCAGCGCTAAAATAACTTCGCCACCAACAGATAGAGCCGGGGGGACGTCTAGCAGAACTCTGATATTGATAATATCTCGAAGGTTCTATGCGCGACCCTCGGCGTGTTCCGAACTCCCCGATCTCGCCGAAGAGAACAAAGAAAACGTATATGCGTAGATCTGAATTCTTTTTGTGTAACGACAATAGACCCCATCCTCTCCGCTCTTTCTGCCCCCCCCGTGCTCGACGGCTCACGACACACAACCCTAATTATTATCTCTCTATCTTTCGAAGAAATCACTTATAATTTGAGCTAAAATAATTCTTTCTCTCTCTCTCTCTCTCGCTTTCTATATTCCACCTAATTCACAAAAGCGATATCCCATTTATATTGAGATTTTCGGTTCTTCTTATATTCAGAATACCTCTCGCAGCGGTATTTCGTACTTATATGAAAGAATAAGAAATCCCTTGAGATAGTCAAGAAAGACGAGGCGAGAAAAAAGAAAACCGACCTGTAAGAATCGTGATATCTAATCCTAAAATAATCAAGAAAAAAGAAAGGAAGAGACAAAACATGAATCCAAATACTAAGCAATTAGGATCCGGACACGAACCCAGAGACTAATCCAGACACGAATCGGACACATACCGTGAACCCGGACCAGAACCGGACACGAAACCTAACGACTTGCTTTCATTCAATAAATACAATACTAGAGCCTCCGCTAAAAACCTATAGAATTTTACAACTACGAGAATATCTCCCTAAAGCTACCAAAATTTCGCAGATTTTAGTACCGAGAGAGAAACATTCGCGTCCATAAAATCTCCAGGATTTTAATCACGCGAGACAACCATGCAAGAGGCCTTCGCCAAGAAACGCGGAAAAAAATCAAGTTACAAGGGGCAGGGGTGCGCCCAGAATCACGGACGCAAGCAACACGACACCGTCTTATTAGAGAATTCATTTTATATTTTATAAAGAAACATATAATACGATCTTCATGATTCTTATATTCTTATCATCTAATTTAATATTCATTTCGATTACGATTATAAGTCATAGTTACCTAAATTCAATACCTATAAAGAAAATATGAATCCGAATAAATGTCTAATAATTAAAAAATCTATCATAGACACTAAAGTTTATGAAGCCAATAGAAAAATGTAATGTCTTCGTGGGAATATCTCAAATATTTCAATTCACCCTCACCAATGATCTAACGAATAATTTTCGCAACCTCAGCCCAGCTAGCGTTTCGCGAAATTACCGACAGGCGCAATCGATTGGGAATTCCAACCAGAATAGCAAACACCAGCGACATCTCGAGCTTCGAACGAAGGAACCAAAAAAAGACTCACGAAGACAGTGCTTGACACGGATAGACCGCCGGCAACCAGTGTCCAGATTCCTGCTGTATCTACGCACAGGAACAATATGTTTGAGCCTCGGCATAAGTGCAGTATGAGGGCAAGTGCAACCATCAGGCCTGTGCATCCGAGAACAACACTTCCGAATGCTCCGGGCCTGTAGTCTTCCGACAGTCCGTAGAGTTGTTGAAAGTTCCAAAGCCCATCCAGTATCCTCCTCAGTCGTCGGGTCGTCGCTGTACTACAGGGTATCAAACCTCGGAAACTCATCGCTGCCGTTTAGATATACGACGATATATCTACTAAGAGACCAAGACTCCAAGATAGTTTTCTTTCGGTATCTCGAAATTGTAGAGATTCGTAACACTAGCCAAATCGGGCATCACTCAAACTCTTTGAAGTTTTCATGGGTAGTAAACAAGGCAATTGTGCTTTGCACAAAGCTTCGATGCAGCTGCTTGGGACAGCAGCGCCTGACAGGCCATGACCGGGCCGCATACGCAGGGAGCTCCGGACTTGCATTGTAAAAAATCATCTTATTCATGCCTGGACTTGAACTCCATCTGCGTGTGGGAGCAGCACAACCAATGAAGGACCTTGCAATGCTTTCCCAGCCTACACTCTGTTCCCAGGCAAAAGCACTACACAAGCTCCGACGTAACAACAATACCTCACCAGGATCCGATTCCAAAGCCATTGTTCCATGTCACACATTAGCTTGAGGCATGCTGGTCCAGGCAAGTGTCGAGCCAACCCGACCGAAAGGATTCTCGTCAACCGGGCACGAACAGGATTACTGTATCATCGGCTTGGGCAACCTGCCGCGGTCCGCATGCAGAGTTGCCCTCACCGTCTTTGTGCGTTGCAGAATGATTCCCGCTTTTGAGTATCTTGTACATCTTGCCGAGCTTGTTCTTTTGGCTATTGCTCTGGTGACTGGGAGTTGACTGTAAGTGCAGCCAGCTCAATGGCATTGTGGTGAGAGGCGCAAGACTGCAACTTCACCGCCTTCCAGTGCTCTGAGGCGACCACAACCCTTTCCATTGCCTCCCACAGCACCACCACCGCCAGCTCGTCTGCGTGCCTGCAAAGCACAAAGCCACTCGTGCATCAGTTGCTACACACCCGGGACGAGATGCTGTGATATGAACCCCAGAACAACTGCACCCACTGGAGCATCTGCAATAGTGGTCGGCGCATAACTGATTGAGTTCTTTCAATCGATTCTTGACGGCCAGCGATTGCAATGTTCTGTTGTCATTGCTCCTTTGCAGGCACGCTCACTTCGTCAGCGCGGACAGGAGACTTTGGCACATCCTCCAGTCGAAGCATCTTCACTATCTCTTTGACACTGACCCATCAGTACACTTGCATTGGATGCTACCTTCAAGTTTTCTGAAGTCTTAGCTCAAGGGATCTCAGGAGGACCGGTCCGCTGACGCACGAAGATATTGAAGCGTCCTGGCCATGTTCACGCAATGCGGCAAGTGGCAAAGCACAATCAGACGTCCGGCCAGTACATCAATGCAAGGACGCAGCCGACCCTGATTCGCAAAATTTCAAGGCAGGAATGCCCGATCAGGAGCACCAGCGTGCCCAGCCAGAAACCGGCAGGTGGAAACGGCCTCAGCAGCAAGGGCACTTCTCAACATCGGAACGAGTCCGCGAGATCCTCCACTGTAAATCTAAATCAAAAAAACATCGGACACTGACTTCGGAGTTGTTTCGTCTGTTCATTCAAAGTCCTGGTGTATCAGTGCAGCACGTTCAGCTGTTGGAGCCACTCACTCACTCACAGGCTCTGAGGCGTCCAAACTGTCCATGTCTTGCAGTGACACCGTAGAGACAACGCTACACTCATACCTCCGCTACAGCGGGCGCCTCATGCAGAGGCGGCTGTTGGAGCCGCGCAAGAAAACTTAAAGGGAATACAAGTTAAATACAAACTTGCTATGCCCGTCCTTCATGGGATTCAAAAACTCACCAGTGCTTTACAGGTTTACAGACTCCTGGATTCTGATTCGGCTTCTCTTCAGATCCATGATCTTCTACCCAGCATTGCTCTTGGGGTTGACAGCACGGTTCGGCATTCAGCATTATCTGTTGCAATTCAAAACTTGGTCGTCATTCATGATGGGTTTTGGCATTGCGCGTCTGCAACGTTTTTCGAGTTTACGGATTCCTACACTTCATTCCGTTTCGGGTGTTTTGCTCATCGCTCATTTGGGTTTGAAGGTTTGCCAGTGTCACTACCAACTGTTTCTGTGCTCTCTCCATTTTCGGGGTTCATGGGTTACTGCCGAACTACTGTTCGAGGTCCAGGTGTCCGATCCTCAATCATGTTGAGGCGCAGTATAGGCCATTGCCTTACGCTTGTTCAGTCTCGGGTTCTGCAGCTCCAACACAAAAATCCGGCTTATGGTTTGCTTCCTGGCATCCTGGCATGCCTGTTAGGTTCCTTAGGTTCCAGGATCTGGACATGGCTTTTGCCACTGCTTGCTGCTGTCGGATGTTTACGGCTTCTTATTGTTTTTCACATCTTTTCGGGTTTCATTTCTGTTGAGCCAACATAGAGCATGTCTTCAAGGATTTATAGGTCTTTATAGGTCAAGTCTGACCTCCGTCGTCTCCACACCGCATTACACTCCACAATTTTTAGGCTACGGGCCATTGCTTCCAACGTTTAAGGCTTCTTGCGATTTTCTCCTGCGTGACCTGGCATTTCGTTTTGGATGTACAGCATTGTAAACATCGCTCCCTTTCCAGCTTTTAACTACGATTGATTTACTACCACCCAACTCTCTTAGGTTCTAGATGTTGTGGGTATCAGATACTTTGCGTTTTAAGATCTGCCACTCCGCTTGTTCGGTTCTTCTACTGTTTCTTACTACGTTTCACATGTGGTTGGCGTGCTCTGCGCGCTTCCAGGGCTCACATTTTCGATCGCACGCGCGTTCTAATCAGGTTCCAATACTTTATATTAGCGGCCTCGAACTTGACAAATCGCACTTCCGGTGCGGTCCACCACTTTTCGCGTTCACCGCGGGTTCACAGCTTCTTGCATCGCAAGTTGTTCGGGTGTCCGTTTCTCGGGTGTGACTTGCTTCTTACATCTAGCTCCTTCTCAGACCTATGTTTTCAACTCAGTTATGTTCTTATCGTTTAGAACTTGGCCAGCCACCTTTCTCGGATATGGGTTTACTACCCCAAGTGTTTTTTCGAGTTTCCGGCTGCTTCACTTTTGCAGCGTTTCTTTGGAGTTTGCATCTGGGCTACATTCCGAGTTTGCAGCTTCTTAGATTTCACATCTGCTCGGGTCCATGAAGCAATTCGTTCGGGTTCTCACAGCTTTCCGGATACACGGCTTCTTGCATTTCACTTCTTCTCGGGTTCGGCCTCCACATAACTTTTTCCGACTACTTCAGTCTGTCCATCAGTCATGTACTGCTTTCGGACCTATATTTTCTTATGTCTCACTTCTTTTCGGGTGCATCGGGTTGGTAGTTTCAGCACATGATTTCTTGAGGGAGTCTGGCCATGACTCCTGTAGAAATCTGGCTGGCATGTTATTTGGTTTGGGCTTTGACATTTGCCCTTGTGACGCTTTACTGCATTTCGCTCCTTTCCGTGAGCCTGTGTTTTGGGCCTTGGGTCTGCGCACCACTGTTTCGGGGTTCATGGTTTGCTGCCCTGCGAGATTTTGCATTCAATGTCTGGCTCTCACTCATTTTGAAGCTTACCGGCATGTACAGCTAGGTTCTTGCACAGCATTTTTGGGGTTTAAGTTCTGCCAGGTTTTCCGGCTGTCAGGGGTTTGTGATTTTTTAAATTTCACTCTATTAGGGCATATTCTCCGCTACCCGTCATCGCTTTCGGGGTCCCCACCACTGCAATTTTGCTACCTTTCACATCTTTTCGGCGTAGGTTGTGCTAGGCATGTCTTCGAAGGTTTACTTCTTTGCGTCCCGCAAAATTCGGTTTGGCCTTGCTCACTCCCAGCCAGCTTCCCACACTCGGATTTGCTGCTCCCCGCTGCTTTTCGTGTGCGGTTTGTTCCAGTTCACTGCTTCTAAACTTCATGGTTCACGAACAATCATTTTCATAACGGTTAAACTACTCCGCACTGCTGTTCCGGTGTCCGGCTTCTCCACTTTTCTATCTTTATTTGGAGTTTAGTCGGTAATCAATGCCTGCCACCTCATCGCTGCTGCTCTGGCTGTCGCACTCAGCGGTTCTGCAAGATCCGCCACTCATTTAAAGTCTGTTTGCCGCTCATTTCTCTCCAGGTTCACGGCTTCCTATACAGTTCACTCCTTCCCGTAGCTGCGCGCAGGACAGATTGAAGACATTCAACAAAAAACAATCACTCATTTGGGGCTTTTGAGGCGTGCCACTACCAACTGTTTCTCGGTTTGCTGGTCCCTTCCAGTCTCCCTTTCGGGGTGTATGCTTCACCGCCCAGCAAAATTTTGTGGTTTAATGCCTGGCCTCCACTCATTTTCTTCAAGCTTGCTCCTGTTCTGGGTTATTCTCTGCTACCCGGCTTTCAGGACACGGCTGGTTAAGCTGCTGAACATCACATGCTGTGCAGTGTACGGCTTGCACTGCGCATTCCTGTTCGGGTGTATTGCACCTTATTTTTCACATCGTTTTGGGAGCTGCGATCTCCGTGACGTTCCGGAGCAGAGGACACTGCCGGGCCAGCAGTCGCCTTTCCTTAGCGGCTTGCAGAGGCCTTTTGTTTTTCGAACAGGGCATGGTCTTCGTGAGCACGATCGTCCTGGCAGGCTACTGCGGTGCTGTCGTCGCTGCCGTGGGCTTCGCTGGTACGGCCGAGCCCTGTGGGTCGTCGACTTCGGCACGCTTGTAAAGAATGCGGCGGCATGACGGGAAGCTCATCTATGACTTTTGTCGGGTTTCAGTTGTCACTTCTATCCGGCCTCACCTGTGACCTCTCTAAAAGGCTAATTTCCATTATGTTTGCGCAAGCACGCCGAAAATCAGGTCTGACAACTCCGGGTTTGGCATCGGGTTAAGGTTTATGCTTACGATTTTTTTCGGGCTCAAAGGGGGTTTAGGGCTTCGGGCTGGGGGTTTAGGGACCGATTGGATTTAGGGTTTAGGATTCGGTCGGACATTCGTCAGTCAGTATCAGCCATCAGGACTTCTGCCTGCTCAAAGCATAAGGACTAGGCTACCAGCTGCAGGTTGCTAGTGTTTCAATTGAACTTGTCGATGATAGCATCCAATATCGCAATGTGCTCAGCACTTGATTGCCGCGATGCTTCACGCTTGGGGCACCTGTCTGGCAAAAAAATCAATGCCCCTACGCTCCCAAGCAGGGGGGGGGCAACTATGTGGGACTTTGCCAGGGTCAACAGCCGCCCAATGCGATCTTTCAGAAAAATATTGATTTCGAGACGAGTCTAAACATGGGGAATCACTGCGCAAATACGGCCCTGCATCTGCATAAGTTCCAAAAGATCTTGGGTACTGTAGATGTGATGCCTAAAAGGCAGACTATGCTCCGCAGCTAAAGCGGTTTGCTTACTAGCGAGCTTGGGGCAAATGCTTTTCAAATCTCGCTTTAAGGGGAGACCTAGCTGCCTCCGAAAGGGATTCCCTGAAGCGCGTCTGCTGTACCATTGAATGTCAACTCCGACATACGAGGGAATATCGAAAATACTACGTCTTCATCCCATGCCTGCTGCAAAAGTGTTTAGAAAACTGATTATGAGAGCCTGCTGCAAAAGTTTAGTATACTGAGTATGAAAGCCTTGACCACAGTATCGCATTAAGTAATGAGACAAAGCCTTCTTTCCTCCAATTTCAAAAGAACTTCCATCAGGGTAAGGCTAGGGGCTTAAGCTGGTCATGATTTCGGGTTTAATTTCAGGTCTACGGCTCAGGGTATGTGGGAGATAGAGTTTGGGGTTTAGAATTTCGGCGCATTAGGGTTTAATTTAGCCTTGTTTGGGCTTAAGACTTTGGGTTATGGCTCAGGCTTTAAGGTCAAAGGTTTCGGGTTTGGCGCTTAGGGTCTGTAGAGGTTCAGTTTACGGTTTAGGGTTTGGGCTTTAGGTCTTCGCCGGGGCTTAAGGTTTAGGTTGCGGTTTCAGCTTTTGCGTTTCGGGTTTAGTAGGGTTTTAGGGTTTAGGGAAAGTTTAGGGCAGTTTAGGGTGTCATGTTGGGGCCACTTTACTACATACGGTGAAAATTAAAATATTTCCGAGGCCGGAATTTCCGGGCGCAAGAGGAGTTGGAGTGCGCAGGAATTCCAGGCCAAACAATTCGCATGAGGGCTGGTGTCACATTAATAACAGGGGTGACAACTAAAATATTCGGAGCAGAGATGCCCCCCCCCCCAAAAAAAATATATATATAGGAACGGGTATGCTAAAAGCTCGCCCTGAGAGGACCGTAAGCCCAGCCGGCCAGAGATTTGTTCTTGCGACCTTCAGTCACGGGACCTGCTCCCCGCGCAAAGCAACTTGAAGGGGGGGTTGTTGATTAAACACAAACCATTTCGGTTCAGGCAGGTAAGGTTATTTTCCACACCGTTCCCCGACTGCAGGAATCTGAAAGCGAAGTCCGCCAGGTGTAGCAACTAGACCATCCCACCGTACAGGTAGCCGTGGACACCAAACTTCGACCGAAAACTCATGTAGAATGGCCTTCGCTCTTCAAGCCCCGATTCACCAATCCCTCCCCCATCATCTTCTGCATCGACTTGAGAGAATCCACAGGTAAGGGTTTCGGGCTCAGGGTTTATGGTGCAGGGTTTCGGTTCAAAGGCTTAGACTTAAGGGAGAAGGAAGGTTTGGAGTGTTTAAAGGTTTAAGTTTAGGTTGGGCGGTTCTACGTGGCTTAGCTTTAGGATTTAGGCTTTGCTTACCGGTTACGGTGACGGGTTTCGGCGCTCACACTCGGACTGTGGAGTTTAGGGTTTGGTTCTTGGCTTTCGGGTTTAGGTTTCTTTTGAGGGCTTAGGGTTGGCTTAGGGTTTAGGGTTCGGGTGCAGGGATAGTGGGGAGATAAAGTTTAAGCTCAGGGTTTGAGGTCCATCGTTTCGGGTTTTTTCGTTTGTTGTTTTGGGCTCATTTTTCGCGCTCACTCTCGGACATGCCAGGCAGGTTCTCTTGGTGCTTGGCAAATCCGGTTGTTGCCATTTCAGTGACCTAAGCCTAATATTTCGTGGGGGTTTTCCGGTCCGGCCATCAATGTGTGGAGCCCGGAGGTTGCGACTTTCCACACTTCTCAGATGCCTAGCTTTGCACGCATGTCTCTGTGATTTTTTGGTTTGCCACTCCCCTCGTTTCCAAGTCTTATTTCGGGGTCCATGGTTTACTGCCCAACGCAACTTTAGGGTTTAGCATCTTGCCCATATGGTTGTCACTCATTTGAGGCTTGCCAGCACCTGCGGCGTTTTTACACTTCAATACTTCTGGGAGTTATGGTTTCTGCAAGGCATTTCAAGGTGTGCCACCATTTTACTCCGTTTTGAGCTTGCTATGCTTTGCTACTTTGTCTCTTTAAGTCGTCCTATTTGGAATTAGCCTTACTTACTCCCCACCGTTTCGGGTTTACAGCTTCTTACATCTGCGCCAAGCATTTCGTTCAGGCAGGGTTCGAGTCTCACCATGAATCATTCTCGGTTTTGGCAAATGCTGCACCCCAGACCCCAGACCTTTTGCGTACTCGCTTCGGTTTCCGTGCATAGCTGCCCTCCAAGTCAAGTACAGCTTCAGGTTTGATACCTCTTCTTACATGTCACTTCTAGCAGGGCTGATCGGGTGATGGTTTCAGCATGGTTCAGCTCATGATTTCTTGCGAGTCTAGTCTGTTATCCAGCAGTGTCGATGGTAGGTTGAACCTGTCTTGGGTCTTGGCTTTGGCGATTGCCCATATGCACCATGGCTCTCGCATGTCATTCCGTTTCGAGTGTGTCCCTTGCTTGCCACGTGTGCCACTACGAATTGCTTCTCGGGTTGCAGATTCCTTCCATGCTTCCATGTCGGGGTCCATGGTTTACTGCCCAACGAAATTTTAGGGTTTAGCATCTGGCCCATGTGGTTCTCACTCCTTTGAGGATTGCCAGCACCTGCGGCGTTTTTACGCGTCAATACTTCTGGAGTTATGGTTTCTGCAGAGCTTCTCGTGAGGGCTTTACGGTTGCCACTCCTCACTGACTCACGAGTAGTGGCTTCTTGCGTCTGACTCCGTCTGACTCCTCTTGCGTCCTAGCGGTCCTAGCGGCTCGACATCCCACATTTCGCCACTGCCTGCCGCTTTTGAGACGCAAGGCTTCCTAAATCGCACTTGTCTTCTGTATCGGGGTAATCCTGGCAATCAATGGTATTTTGGGTTCTGGGCTTTGCCGCTCCCCATTGCTTCCCTGGTTTCTTCATGTTTATTAATTTCTTCACGGTTTAGGGTCGTACCATGCTACACTGCTTTTCGACTTTACAGCTTCTCAGGGTTGTTTTTTGGGGGGTTTATGTTTCGCCGGAGCGGTGATCTGGAGTTTATTCCGGGCGTCGCCTCCGCTAACCTCTCTTGCTCTGAATCTGTTGTCAACCTCTACAACACAGACCGGCTCAGTGCGTGGCGGTGCTCTGATCAGTGCGACAAGCAGTAACTGGGAGAAGCATTCGATGGTCTGCACCTCATCGCTCTGCATGGAGACCGGGAGCCGCAGGGCGTCTGTTGAGAAAGTGATGGCACACGAGTCCGACTGAGCTGAGAAAACGTGCAATACATGCTCTCGGATCCCCCCCCCCCCCCNCACAGCGGGGGGGGGTGGGAGGGGACGAGGCCAAACAAGACCAGACGGGGAAAACAACAAGCCCAAACAAGACAACTACCCACTTGACAGGCAAGGGGGGATACCATCGGGTGGGGGGGAGGGGGGGTGTGGCAGCCCTGCATCACATATGACAGCATTCTGGGCTATCGGGCCAGCTGTGTCATGAGCCTCGGCAGTGTTGACACCCGGCTGCAACCTTCTGTTGTGCTTTCTGAGGCATCGGCAGGCTTGGCGAGCGGCCAGCCATGCGTGCCTCATGCGCTGCCGCACCAAGTCTCCGATCAGACCTATCCCCGGTGCTAACAAAGGCCAAGGCAAAATCCCAGCTGGACAACCGTGATAACAAGCAAGCAGTTCATCACGACTGTTGACTGGTCAACATGCCGTGGAACAGCATCGCGGACGTTGTCAGTGTCGGAGAGATCTTCTCGACAATTGAGTGTTCGTGAAGCCCCAGCATGAACTGAAGCACGGCAAAATGTAGCAGTGCAGTGACTGCTTGATAGGGTGTGAAAAGAAGCCCAGCACCTCTTTGCTCTTTACCATACCTTCGATTGTTGCGCCAGGCAGCATCAAAATCTGCATCACAAGCATCGCAAAGCTATACATACGGACGCACCGGGCAAGGCTTCCCGTTGCAATTCGTGTCATCTTTTCTCGCGGGTAATCAAGGAGAAGACCCAAACTTGGCCGGCACCGATTGGGATGAGGCGTGCACGGCTGCAGCCCGCGCTGCAAATGTTGAAGCCACCTGGGCGCCGAGTGTGGTCAACAGCAAGTTCGACCCATGGAGATAGCCAAGATCGGCATACGAGCATTGCAGCATATACGAGCACTCACAAGGCACCGGTCTGAAGGCAAGCTCTGAGATGCGGACGGACAGCAACAAGTTAAGGATAAGCCACCAGTCAGGCCTGTTGTGAGTGGTACTCAACTGTGTAGAGCTAGCAGCTGTGCAAAAGAGCAGGGTGGCCACGCAAGTCTTGAGCTCGTGCCTTTGATACCAGTCCACGATTCTTGGGCCCACTTTGTCCCATTGGCTGGGGAAGACCTGAGTGTGACTAGCTACGTAGACAGCGTCCGAGATTGTCCAAGTGTGATTTCTGTGGTGCAGGCAATAAAAATCCCGCAAAGATGCCTGGCGAGGAGGTGCGAAAGAAGGACTTCCAGCTTACAGGCCTGAGAGTTAAGTGCATTGGATGTTTCTGAGCTTTCTTGAGAGAGCGAGGAGATCCCAGAGGAGATGTCATGTGTCACGAGCAATGCAGTCCAGCTGCTGCATGAAAATTTGCTCCTCGACGCTCTCACCAAACCTTTCATGGCACACACAGGCCACTCTCGAGGTGCAACTGCTGCTGAGGACGATAAGGCTTGAGCTTCTCAAAGGCAATCTTGACCGTGGAACCTCGCATCAGGCAGAAACAACTTCGGCGTTTCTGCCGTGCACCGGACCGGATACAGAAGCCCTTGGTCCACCACTCAACAGTGCTAGGGACACCGAGGAAACCAGCACTTCCGCGCAGCCGACCTTGAGATTCCAGACCATCGCGTTTACCGCTACTCGAACTGAAAGCTTCGTTCCGCACTCAGACAGGAGAAGCAGATGCGAGCATACTCTGCCATGCGTCAATGAGAAGCGGAAACAGCATCCGGGGGCTCGTCTGCAAAGTCATGTGATGAAGCAGCGCCTGTAGACCTCGAAAAGCCACCGCAAAATGCTCTTTAGTAATGCCCTTGGCGGAGAGCTCAGGCTCAAGCGCTGCGTTGCTTCGCGCTGCGCTTGCTGACTGCATGGCCTGCAGTTCAGCGCAAAAAAGATTTCCACAACGGCCGCTTCCGGTCCTCGCGTGGCCTGACTGGCCCAAGCGATGCCAACCTCAAGCTCTCTTGCTGGACGCGGGTGTTCAGAGTGGTTTTGCGTGGGGATGCCCAATTCAAATTTGCTGAGCAACTGGCTGTCACAATAAGCACGCCCAAGAGCTGCGACAGCGAGTATCTCTTCCGGAAGAGAAGATACCTCGTTACAAACCATTTCGATGCCACGACAGATTACTATTTCAAGCTTCTGTTGCCGTGTACGGGCTAGCGGAGCTCAGAAGGGCGAGGAACGGCTGCCGACTCTTTGTTGCCGTCTTTCCCAGTACTTAAAGACTTAAAGGAAGGTCTTCCCCGCACTTCGTCAGAATGCAAATGTTGTTCCGAAATCTGCTGAGGTCAGAGCTGGACAACCACGCCCACCTCGCCAATTGGTGGCTCTAGACAAACGAGCTGAGCGATGGGAAATCTGTAATCTTGGAGTCCCGCCATCATGCGCAGGTTTGACAGCATCATGCAAACAGATGCTGGCAACCGGACGTATGCCTGAAATGATAATGGGCTTCGCGGCAAAGTCAATCCGCTATGTCAAACTGCTGCGGTGGAAGACATCCGTGAGGTGCGGACGTCCGACTTGAAACTCGTGAAGCTGCATCCCAACAGAATAATTGCTGCCTTGCAGCTGGAGCTTTCAAGACCATGCTTTTCCGCAAACCATACAATGCATGTCTCCCTTGTGCGGCTGCAAAACTCATGGAAAACGAGACATCGTGGACGGCGGAAACTGTCTGAGCACTCTGCATGGTATCTGACCGGAATACCTGTTGCAGCGCTGCTCTGCAGTGTGGAAAGTGTCGGTGGATGCTAGCTGTGTTGTGACCGTAAAATACCGTTAAAGGTTCGGAGGGGTCACTTCGTTCCATGATCAGAGACTTTGCCCGATGAAGGCTGCCGCCAATGATCGCCAAATGCCTTAGGGGCACCCTACACCCTCCACGTATTGTGCATGTCAATGTAGATGTTTGTAAATATGTGAATGTACAAACAAACTTGCAGATGCCTTCTGACATGGCTGACTTGGCCATGGCACAAGCAGAAGGAGATGAAGAGGGGTGAGCCAGGATCTCCGCGCAAGACCTGTCGTTCGAAGACACCCGGACACACCAAGCGGGACAAAGACGCGGGCTGAGGCTCCAGCCATGTTGTATGGCACTACTGAGCAGACACCGATCACCACTGCTAGGACCTCTTTTGGCAAGTATTGACACCTGCGCAGATTTATGTGATCTGCGGGCCCCAGACCGCAGCAGGAACGAAGGGCTTCGCATCCTGCAGGGCAGCGGTGCTGCACAACGCGACGGGGGGGGGGGGGGGAAGATCTCGGGTGCCGATCTGAACGGAGCAGACTCCTGCGCTCGATGCAGCTGTCTCGTGGTCGCTCGCCTGATGAGGCTCTGCTGCTGCACATCCTTGTCCTTGCGAAGAGAGCCCTGCAGATTATCCTTGCATCCCGACTAGCTTCACTGAAAAAAAGGTGAGCCTGGCTTGAGACCTTTCTCTGCGTGGAACATCTTGCGCTGAGGAAATGCGTTAGCACAGAACATGTGCGACAGGCAGGTCATACATCCTCACATTCATGCGGCAAAGCTTTCCTCCAGCTCCACTCGGTCCAAGTCTTCCAGCGCTTCCAACTTAGTGCAGAGGTGCTTTGAACTTTCAGGACAGGGCTCCAGATGGGGCGGATGGAAGCTTGCCAGATTGAGACTTCAAGCGCCAGAAGACCCCCACAAGCGGAGAAAAACACAGCACAGCAAGCAGCACTCCGGACGTGTCCTTGACCGCCTCATGGCCTTATTCCGGGCTGTGGTTCCTGCCTTTTCTCAGAAGCAGAGGCACCGGCTGGTGTCGACGTCCCATCGGGAAGGCCAGTGTGCAAGACCTTGCTGATTCCGAGCAGCTTCCAGAACTGATGCAACCCGTGAGTGATGAATCTTATCGTCCAGCAATTGAGAGCTCCACATGGCTTGCATGTGACATGCGGTAAACCGCATTAAGCTTCAGCTGCGCGACCTGAGCGACGCTATTCGCCACCCGGAATCGAACCAGGGACCATCTGATAGCTGCAAAGCTCTACAGTCAGATGCTCTACCGCAGCTATGAGCAAGAGCCTTCCACTTGCTGGAATCCTTGTGGGAGGACCTCATGCGAGGACAGCTCTTGCAGTACAAAATTGTTTCGACCAGCTCTGGTGCAACTTCCAGCTCAGCCTCTAGCATCGTGACGTTCGCCCGACGTCTTTGGTGGCGGCGTCCGTCTGCAGGCTCCCTACAGGACTCGTGCTCTCACAGTAGACTGCACGACAGCGTGTGGCCACCCGTCCAACTGGCCTGGCGCCTGTAATGCCAAACGGGCAAGGCTGATCTATGAGTATGCTTGAGCCTAAGTACGGCTCCCAGACGGAATCATAAAAGAAGCCCCACAGAGAACTGCATGAGCTACTGAAATGCTTGGGGCCTCAGGGTTACTGGTCCACCACTGCCAGAAGCCGCTCCCCAAACCTGCAATGGTCTGAACATGCCAGATATTTTATGCAGCTGACTAGCTCGCCCTCTGTCGAGGAACTGGCAAATGGGCGTGGTCATGATCGTAAGGACAGCTGAACAAGGCAAGGTGTCCGATCAGATCCATTGAAACAAGGTGTGGCATGTGAAATCCATAATCTACCTTCCGGTAGGACTATCCTCTAGATGACTGTGTGACTCCTAGTGCTCTTTCTAAGTGCAAAGCTCGTCAATGGAACTCGATGGGGATGCTCTGTCCGATGACGGAGGTCCCCGATGCAACAAAAACACAGCGGCACTGGAATAAAAGCGAGAGGTGAACGTCATTGCAGAAACAAGCTGGAGAAGGCCGCGGCCTGATCCAGTAGTCAAGCCGCCGAAGTTGACTTTTCGCAGGTCGGCAGCCTCGAACCACGGCGCAATGCTTACAGCATGAAGCAAGCTTGTTTGCAGCCTCGAGCCAGGATGAGAAGATGATCTCAGCGCTTGGCCTCCAGATCGGAGACAAAACAAACAAGCAAGGCTGCACATAGACCATGCTTCGCTGGCAGTGAGCAGCACAAGCGACTGCAACCAAGTTGCTCCACCGGGCAGGTTTTGCATTGCTGCGCCTTCTAGCATCACTCGTCGGATGAATCAAGCTTCGGCTTCGTACCTGCTCAACCTTCCAAACTCTCGAGTCTTGTGTGTGAGCCTTCCAGCACCAAAAGTCTGGACTGTCTTTGGCAATCTGGAGCTTCTTTCGGATCACCTCCGAGAAAACACTCTCTTCAAGAGGTAAGTTTTGCCCAAAGAAGACTTGGGGTCCTCACTGCAGCTGCTTGTACATGGTCCTCGGTGGCTGGGCAGTGTGCCTATGACATGTTAGACATTAGAAAGAGTGATCAAACTGCCGCAAGAATGGACAAGTTCGCACTTTCCAACTCAATTCAACGGTTCTTGCTGGGTAGGCGGCAGCAGGCAAATCCACGTCGGCTATGCCACGAACCTCGGGTTGGCAAAGCTGTTGCCTGTCCGCATCTTTCGTTTGCATGGTAATACTCCAAACCACCTGAGTAGATCTGGGGTGCCCACGTGCCCAAAAAGGCGGTCAAAGCCAAATGTAACGCGATAATCCAACCTGGTGGCTTGCGGCTATGCATGGCTTGCGCTGGCGGCTGGCGCCACTGAGCTGGCTGGCCATACGCTCGCAGAGACGGCCTTGCCGAGCGACTCAACCTTGGTACAAAGGGTGGCCGCTTGCGATGCTTTCGTCAATGGCCGCACGAATCGATACAGTAAGGACTTGTGAGGGGTTGGCCACAAGCGCAAAAGCTACCTGGTTACGCAGACATGTGATGAGATTGATAAGGCAGCCCAAATGCTCACATCCGGAGGCCTCTGAATGGGAGAGCGTCTCAGAATCGTAAATCAAACGCCGACCTGTTGGAATATGCAAAGTCTTAGTCTGCACGATTCGACTGCTGGCATAGCAGAGACATCTTGTCGGGCAGGACAATCGCTTACCTCGCAGTTTCTGCGAAAAGTCGTCAGCTAGCGTTCGAAGCCTGGGCAGCAAACCAGAGGGCTTGACATTGTCATGCTGCATGGTCTGACACGTAGCATCTGTGTGTGGCACTCGTCCCAGTCCAGCAAGAAAGTGGTGACCTTGCTGAACTAATTATACATTTCTACCTTCACAAAACTGAAAACAGTCACGAGGCGAAGCCGACTTGAATGCTGCCTTTTCTGTACAATAAAGACAGTTTCGACATATCACTCCGCAGTAACTCTGTTGACGCGAACGAAGTCCAGACCCAACACCCCAAATGATTTGGCTTCGACCATGGACTCCGAACCCCTAACTGAAAGCGTTTCGGTAGATGTCATCAGATACCTACGGACCTCATGCTGGTCATGCCAAAGCCAACGAGCTTGATGAACTTACTCAACCCCGAATCTCGGGACCCGGAACCCTCCGAAAGAGCCTGACAAGGTATGGGGCATACAGCTGTAAATGTGCTGTGCCTTTCAGGGGAGCATGCAAAAACTGGTTACGTAAGTTTACACATCCCGCAACCTAAGACTGGAAAACTAGGCCCCGGGCACCAAGCCTTTCGGCTGCAGCAGCGGCAGCCGCTTTTGCCGTGGCCGCCTCGTTGGTGCAGCGCGGGAATGACATGGCAGCCGTCTCAAGTTCTTCCACTAGAGCAGGAAAATCCTTGACTTCGGTGCATCGAACTGGAGAGCCCTGCTGCAATGCAGCTCTTTAAGAGCTACCCATGAGCGGGTCAGGAGAACAAGCCGTTCAAGCGCTGCTCTAACAGGCTTCCGCGGGTTATGCCTGAGCCTGAGCCCTCTTTGGGGCTCAGCTGGGACCCTCAGCTCCACTGCCCTCATCTGAAAGACTTGCGGCGTCCTCGCGAGCCTCCTCTTGAAGACTTTCACTTCGCAGCAGCCTGGCGCTACTTAGGAAGGCTTCTGCTTGACCTGAAGTCTCAAGCATGTCCTTGCCCTGCTTCGAAGCTGCCGCAACAACAGCAGACATGACCGGCGGGGACAAGATATAATCATCAGCATTGTGTGAAGGAACCGTTGAAGAAACGTCGTACGAGGCGCAGCCGTCAGGTAACGGCTCAGAGATTCCACAAAAGCCCATAGCGGCTTCACGTTTCGGGCCGCCGGAGCTCAACTCAGCAAGACCAAAGGCCCCTGCCAGAACTGCGTCGTTCTTAGAAAAGAAATTGGTGATCGAGCGAACAGCTAGCGCTTCGCGTGGGAAGTCTCCTGTGCTGCTTAAGGCATTGTGATGGATAGCAGCCCCCAAGAGAAACATATGATCAACTATCGTCTCGGGGATCGAAGTCCTTACAGCGGAAAGAGCGACTCTAGCTCCTAAAGAGTGGCCGACCACTGTCACAGTACATCCGTTCGAATGTAACCTCTGCAAGAGGGCATGCAGCTTGACCGCAGCCCCTGGAATCTTCGCGCGTGCGCCAGGGTAGGAGGTTTTGTGGCTTGGCCACAAGAACCCGATGACATTCGTTCGCTCCACTACCGCTGCGAGATCTCCCCGTGTCTCCATGCGCAACCGCTGCTGGAGCAAGTACAGGAAACTCATCGCTCGGTGGAAAGGTGTACGAAAGCCGTGCACATAAACCAACACCCGACTCTCGTTCAGCTGGCACGGGAAGTCTGAACTGCCTTCAGACCCGTCGATGCTCCAGTACTCGTATGCTCCCCAGGTTTCTGCCGTGAAGCCTTCCTTGTTCCTGCAAGACGCCTCATGAATCTTGGACAGCTTCGCCGCTTCACCTGTCGGATGCAAAAAGAAATCGCAGTGTGCCTGCACTTTGAGTCGCTGAGCCTCGGTCAAAGTTCTGGCTTGAGCTTTAAACAGCTCACACTTCTGCCCATGCTCACAGAAATGTCTGCAATCTGGCTGGTACAGCTGGCAGTCATCCAGCAAGAGGTCGAGTTGCACAGGAGGTCGACACGATGCAATCCAAAGGTCCTCATCGTGGCAGGGAGGCGGCAGTGAAGCAATCTCTGCTGCAAGCATGGAGTCCACGTCACCACATGTTGCACTTGGGTCCAGCAACACTTCGCGCAAGAACTTTCTCTGACGCTCCGCGTAGTAGTCAGGGTCAATGACGACGCAGTCCTTCTTCTTCATACCCCGCATTTCGTGCTTCAACAAATGGTAGAGCCTCATCGTGAGGCCGTACTCCACAAGAAAATCAATAATGCCCACGAAATAGTAATACTGTCCGTCTGCGCTTTGCAAAACCTCTGCTCCACAGTCTACACCACTTGTGTCATCTGACCGGAAACCAATGCCCACAAGGATGCTGTAGTCCATGATGTTGCACATACTGAGGAAGGTGGTATCACGATCATGCATCTGCCTAAGTCTCAATGCATCATCGGCACAAAGTTGTAACCGCTCGCCATCATCCAACCAGTTCTGATCTTTTCGTACAAACTCAGTGGACACATCTGAGACATGGCGACCAACTGCACACCCCTTCAGGTCATACAGGGACAGTAGAGGCAGCTGCGGCAACGGATCCATGATGGACTGCATGATGGTAATGTAACGAGATCCCTCAAGGAGTCCACCAAAATTGAGGCGAAACAATGCCAAATATCTACCCAGCATCGACCCCACTCTGTCACCACACATCCTTTGCACATACTTTGGCATTACGTCCATGAGCGCCATGGCCTCCTTGCGCGAAATGGTCTTCACGATGAAGCTGCCATTGCACGAAGTCAAGAAAATAGCACCGGACCGGCTGTTGGTGGTGAAAGATCGACAGGGCGAGTTGATATCGCCAAGTTCCTGCAGAATTTTGGTGTCGTCCAGGCTGGCGACATCTACCCGCAATCGGTCCAGCAAATTCAGCCCAAAGGAAGAGAATGTGAAGTCTTGTTCAAAGTCCAAACCTGTGAGAGGGCATCGGCCAGCGGGTATTACGAACTTGCAGGACTCCACTAGCCAGTTCGATTGGAGCGAGCCTTCACCGAACAATGGATGCACATGGTCTTCCAGCAACTGAACCAGCCGTCGGCAGCTGTGTGAGACTTGGATCATGAACGGTACTGCCATCGCCACTTGCTTTGCAGTTTGCCCGGATTCTGGAGCTGCTGTGCTTTCTTTGGTCTCGTCGCACCTTCCGGTCAAAGCTCTCATTTCAGGGTCAGCCTTCTTCATTAGCATAGGCAGCGCCTCCTCCCGAAACCCGAGCGCTTTGGAACTCTCTGGTACATGCCACGTGTCTGGCTTCCAATCGGACTCTAAGACGCTCATGCACACGGCCTGGAGATGCCCCTCTAAGCTTGCCAACTTGGATTCGCTGACTCGCATTTCGTCCAGTTCCCTGTCGTCTGCTGCTTCCCGCAATTCGGACCAAGACTCTGTGACCAGACCTGGCACGATCTCGGGCCCAAGCCCAGCGAACAACTTGGCAAACTTCACCAGGGAAGTCTGGCTGAGGGTCTTCTTGGCAGCTAGGATGAGGAAGTAGCTGCACAGCATCTTCCTCGTATCTGCTCCGCTGCTTAATTGCCAGTGGGCAAGTCTTAAGAGCTGTACCAAATTTATGGATGAGTCCTTCGTTGACAGTAGTCCCAGCTCCCCCAAGTGCTTGCTGATTAAGGGAGCTGCCGCTGAAGCTACCGCAGAGGCCACTGCAGAAGCTGCTGCTGGTGGCTGTATACTTTGAATCGCCGATGCAGGAGAGACTGAAGAGGCCGATCCCATGGCTCGAGAAGACGGGCCCGAAGGCGCCTGGGGCCTGGACTCCTGGACTGCACTGCCTCTTACAGATCCGAGCAAATCCCAGCACATCATGCCTCAAGGATTCTGGACTCGAACAACTTCGCATTTCTGTACCGGCTAGTAAACATACCGTGAGGTTGACAACCCTTCCCGGTACTAGTTAGACGCAGGAAGTTGCGAAAGGCGTTGATACTGCTTGGACCTCGCCGGCATGAGCAAAGAAACTTCCAGTCGCGAGGTCAGTCATGACTGTAAGGTTGTTGAGCTTATTCCGATCTAGAGTTTCAGCGGTTGAGATGAGCGACGTGAGGCAACATTGCCATCGGTGCAATCGTGACTTGACGGGAAAACGGCTTTGTGGTACACATGGCATGCACCTGGGAAAGAAGGGCTACTGTAGCGGTCTAGGCAAACATAATATGATGTCGTGCCAGACAGACTGGTGCGCTGAAGTCCTTGCCCCCGAGGTTCTGACTCTCGTGGCAAGCTCACGTCTATGCAGGTACGTGAACGAGGAGTCCAGCTTTGGGAACCCCTGAGCAACTTATGCCAATCTATCCTAGGCATGTGTCGCTACAACGGGTCCGTCCGCAGACTGGGTTCCATGCATTGTTCACTGCACCTTCTAAAACAACACGGGCATCAAGAGATGCCGGCCGTGGTTCCTGCGCGAGTGAGGCTCCTATGAAGCAACCCTTGCTGTCATAAGCAAGATTAAGCAAGTGTCCTCACCCCGATGAGTATGGCACCATGCTTGCAGAAAGAAGCCTTCAGGGGCAGTAGTGGCTGATCGGTTTGGCTCCAAGCCTCACCCACGACGTGCCTATGCCCTCCACATCTGCGAGTCCCTGAGAGAAGCTCAGTGCCAGGATCTGGCCGTCCTGCCGTCTAGTCTACAGGATTCAGCCAGCATGTATTGGGCATCGTTGTGCAGATCTTCATGCACACATGATGGGAATGACACGACGTCATTGGGGCCAACTCGTTATCGCAAAGCTTCCCACAAGCAGCAGCACCACAAAACAACGCTTGACCCCAATCCACTCGAGTCTACAACTCTCAATATCTAAGAAGACAGGAAAACAACATCCCAGTTTGGAATCGCTGCTTTGTGAAGTTTTTGCTGTCTCTGTTGAGCCGTGTCCTCGCACTCCAGGAGTTTGACCTTTGAACACAGCTTCAAAGACTCTGCCGCGATACAGGGATGTACTTGATTGTGCTCAGGTTTTGCTCCAGATGTCGAGTGGCAGGTCCAGCGCGTGCTATTTCCACTGCACTTCGAATGGCCGTGCATGTGCTATGTCTGCAAGACCAGTGGCAGCCCAGAAGTGTAGAGGCTCTCGGACTCTTTCCGACAGGATATTCTGAGCCAGCAGCCCTTAGGAGTGGTCCACCTTTGGCATCTGCCTCTCTGCATCCCAGGGCCCAGAGCATGTGCAATCGTGTTCGATGCGACTGCCTTGGCCAGAGTACCAACTGCTCGGTCAAACAGACCGGTAATGGGTCCAAGCACCTGAGGTCGAATGGACTGCCGAACTAGTCGGAAGAGACGATGTTCAGAAATGTCGAATTCGGCTTCCAATGGACTCCCTGAGGTCAGGTCGGATGGTCTTTTGCCATCATAGCGGCTGTGGCTGAAGCTGACCCCAGCCTTCGAAATCGACGAGAAATCAGCACGTGCACGATGTCAACTGCTTCAGGATTGGTGCAGCAGGTTGCACGAATCTCAGGTCAATACGTTGTTGCACAAAATGCAAAGCCTGGGCTGCTTCACCTTCACCTTGTCAAACGAAAATTTGAAGTGATTGCGCAGGGCTCGTTCTTCTAGGCGACAGCTGGCAACCTCTGCAAGACTAATTACATATGCCATGCCCATGCACTCGAGTTAAATCAGTCCCATGGACTTTCTCTGCCCTGTACATGCGGCAGGACATGGAATACATAGATAGGCTCTGCGTCCTGAGTTTAGTGCTCCGGCGGCAGGCTCCACGAACTTGGCGTAGCCGGTCACTCTCTTGAGAGTATCACCAGAATCTAAAGAATGCTGAGTCACGCACAACTTGCCTGCGAACGAACCGCCCCGTGCAGCAAGGAAAATCACTCAACGCCTGCGGTGGGCCGTTCAAGCGACACCAGGCACAGTCAGAGTACTGGCATTCTGCGGGAGCGGCCTTTGCCAGTGAATTCATCAGAGCTTCTGCGTCGACCATGTGCTCCCAGCTGAATGCAATGTCCTTCCAGGTTCTGCAAGTGTCCGGCAACCGTGGCGAAGCAGCGCACCAGCGTCGCATCGCTATCGCTCTGCTCGCTCATGGACAGGGGCACCAGCTTCTTCTGGCCTCAAATGTTCACTCGTGGGCGCCGGGAGGAATCGCGAAGCTTTGAGGCATCCGCCGGCGCATGTTGCGCAAACCAGACTTGGCCTCGGGAGCAGCCCTTTGCTGTGTGCTCCCATGCCCTGCGCTCTTGAACGTAAGACTAGGCATACTAGGCATCGGGCAGGGGAGGCTTGATTGGCACGGGCCGGGCAGCATCCTGCATGATGTTTTCTGTCATGGAGGTGGAACAGCATGACGGGAAACCAGACTTAACGACAGCCCCAAATATCAGCCGTCACGAACATATGATTTAATTATTAATTTTGTACCACGATTAATTGCCAAGATATCCTCAGGTTCTTCGGCCAACATTCACGGAACGTTCATCCGGCCTTGCCGTTCTCCTTGGCGCAGGCGTCTTCCATCATTCGGCCATTTATTCGTGTGAGTCAAGCCGGCATATTGTAGCCACTATGTTGTGATAATTCAGTTAACTTCGCAATGTCAAAGATCGCATGCCATGCTTTTCCACAGCCGCATTGCCGTTCACAATGTGGCAGAGCAGGCCCTGACGCCACGCAACTTTCCATGAGGTATCCTTGCATGCAGCTCATTCTGGGAGCGTCACGGCAATGGGGAATAATCCTTGCCAGGGCTGCGGCAGAGATTGGGCACACTACACTCCATGCTACATCCCACAAGGTATCAGGGGTCTTAATGCCAGCTGTGGAAGGAAATGGAAAGACCCATCTGGGGTCTCTGCCGTCCAACTCGGCACGTACAGCGGGCGTTCATATGGGTTTTCGTATCTTCTGACGGCTTGCAGCAGTCAGGATTGAGATCTAAAACCAGACGCACAAGCACACATATGCACACATACACCAGAAAAAAACGCAGGCCCTACTTCCTTCACTTCTGCGTGGCTTGCTCGAACTTTTGCCTGCGGCAAACGTGCGGCATAATGTATCGCTGCAAAACCCTGCAAACCTTCAACGGCTGCCTTGCGACCACTCAAGTCCGGAGAGCCTGACCTCCATCTACTACTAGAGGATCGCGCATGGGACGACCAGGAGGACCTGAGGCAGTGGCCGCGCTATGCCGCCGCACAGCACGAACCAACTATAGGAACGGCCAAGCCAGTAGATGACTCGACGACTGCTCGACATGACTCGAGAGCTTTTTCTGTATTCTTGGCTATGCACGATGTTGGCCCACCATCCAGGTGTCGAGACCTCGCAGCGTCCATGCAGTCCATAGCAGCGTAGTATCGTGCAAGCTGCAATGACTGGCATTTAAAGAAGGTTTCATGAGACGCAGTGCCAGCGCCTCCAGCGCGGTTGTGACAGAGGAACTGAGCTCCAAGGTCTCTGGCACAGCGCCGCGTGCAGTGGGGCTGCCTTCTACTTAGCGGCAGGAAGCCAAGACGGATCGTCGTTCGGGACCCCACTCCCCACCCTCCCCACCTCCACGCAGTGATGTCGAAGTCGAGTGTGTGCCGCCGACGAAGCAGGTCGTGGCCTCGATCCCCCACGTCTTCGGACCGAAGATGTCCCCAACATGAAAGACGNCCCCACCCTCCCCACCTCCACGCAGTGATGTCGAAGTCGAGTGTGTGCCGCCGACGAAGCAGGTCGTGGCCTCGATCCCCCACGTCTTCGGACCGAAGATGTCCCCAACATGAAAGACGCAGCAAATTCATGCTGATGCATTGCTTTTACACCGGCTGGCAGCAAGATATGCACTGCGGCTAGGAAGCACCGCTACCGTTCTCGTTGAGGTTCGTCGTCCTAGCCCTCGTGGTCATCATCTGCTCAACCCTGAAGACTGGTCCCGTGTTTGCAGGGCACAACTAGGCAGGAGCGCGCGACGGACTGCCATGGTTGTTGCCTCAGATTCAAACAATCGACTAATGAGGTCTGAACGAAGCCACCCAAAGTGCGCCCAAGGAGCTGGGTCCACTACAGCGAAGGCAGAAGAGGGCACAGGAGCAAAACAGCTGAAGTCGATGGAACAACTCACACTTCCTGGAGCGCCAACGCGAGTTACATAGCTAAGCGATTGCCATCATTCCTCGGACCTTCTTCGAAACCTGGTTACTGAGTACTACAAGTAGTACATCATTGTCTCCGACGTCCATGCGTCATTTTGCGTTTTGCCAAAAAACCTGTCGTCTCTTCCCTCACTTCTGCGCGGCCTCGAACTTTTGCCTGCGGCAAACGTGCGGCATAATGTATCGCTGCAAAACNCCGACGTCCATGCGTCATTTTGCGTTTTGCCAAAAAACCTGTCGTCTCTTCCCTCACTTCTGCGCGGCCTCGAACTTTTGCCTGCGGCAAACGTGCGGCATAATGTATCGCTGCAAAACTCTGCAAACCTTCAACGGCTGCGAACGCTGGTGAGTTCAGGCCTCTCGGACTGGAGGTAGATGATGATGAGGATCGCGCATGGGACGACCAGGAGGACCTGAGGCAGTGGCCGCGCTATGNGAACGCTGGTGAGTTCAGGCCTCTCGGACTGGAGGTAGATGATGATGAGGATCGCGCATGGGACGACCAGGAGGACCTGAGGCAGTGGCCGCGCTATGCCGCCGCACAGCACGAACCAAAGATAGGAACGGCCAAGCCAGTAGATGACTCGACGACTGCTCGACATGACTCGAGAGCTTTTTCTGTATTCTTGGCTGCGCACGATGTTGGCCCACCATCCAGGTGTCGAGACCTCGCAGCCATAGCAGCGTAGTATCGTGCAGCTGCAACGACTGGCATTTAAAGAAGGTTTCATGAGACGCGGTGACAGCGCCTCCAGAGCGGTTGTGACAGAGGAACTGAGCTCCAAGGTCTCTGGCACAGCGCCGCGTGCTGTGGGGCTGCCTTCTACTTAGCGGTAGGAAGCCAAGACGGATCGTTGTTCGGGACCCCACTCCCCACCCTCCCCACCTCCACGCAGTGATGTCGAAGTCGAGTGTGTGCCGCCGACGAAGCAGGTCGTGGCCTCGATCCCCCACGTCTTCNTCCCCACCTCCACGCAGTGATGTCGAAGTCGAGTGTGTGCCGCCGACGAAGCAGGTCGTGGCCTCGATCCCCCACGTCTTCGGACCGAAGATGTCCCCAACATGAAAGACGTAGCAAATGCATGCTGATGCATTGCTTTTACACCGGCTGGCAGCAAAATATGCACTGCGGCTAGGAAGCAGGCGATGGCAAGAGCAACTCCAAGCAGCAGGATCGGGAGCACCTCATCATCCGTTCAACCGCGAAGAGTGGCCCTGTGTTTGCAGGGCACAACTAGGCAGGAGCACACGACGAACTGCCATGGTTGCCTCAGATCCAAATTATGGACCATCTGCGACTACCTCTCAAACCTGTGAGACCTCACTCATTTCACACCATCGGTGCTCAAACGAACCCTGTGGATCAGAGCGGCTGTGTGTCCACTGTCCACTCTGCTACAGGCAGGGGGGAAGGCACTGAAACAAAAACAGCTTCAGCAAGTGCTCTTCCAAACATACACCACAGGAGGGCGATTCATTCGTGGAACGTTGACAACATCAGCATGGCAGCTGTGTCGATCTTCCACAGAGTGGCATGCCCATCCATGTACAGTACACAGAGTCTTCATATGCCCTCATCCGCTGCTACAGCACGCCAAGCTCTTTTCCGCAGAAGAAGACTGCTGTCACTCGGTGTACAGGGTGCCATAGACGTAGGCGCCAGCAATCTCAGGGGCGATTTCTCTCTGCATCACATACCGCATGGAACCGGAATCCCTCTACAGCGTCCGTGCCAATACGTCGCCTCAGTAAAGTCTTCCTTGCTGATCTCGCCAGGCTTCGGTTCCTCGTCGGCCACCTGGAGCGACACCGACGGTTCTGGAATTCCTGTCTTACGTCCATGCGTCTCAAGAGACTGAAATCAGCTGGCTCTCAGGTTCGCAGACTCTGTACGCTCTCAACAAGGCACACTGTTGCGCACTGCACTGCTGATGGACTGATGCAGTGTGATAGTGCGATGGGAGCTGGGGTAGAGCATCCTGCGGAAAGCGGCACGCGAGGCTTCCGACTACACAGTCGGCTCTACGACCGATCCAGCCCCGTCCACACCGCTTGTTGATAGCTCCACCTTTCAATCCACACTCTGTGCTGCGCATTCACACCCGTTTGGCGGGCTCTGGTGCTCTCGGCCTCTTTCGAGGCACAGACCCACCAACGTTCGTCCATCGTGAGATCGAATGTCTCTGAGTTTTCGTAAAAGACTGGTCGCTTCCAAGTGGTCACCGGATTCCAGTCACGTGAGCGTCCGGAGACTTTACAGTGGGCACACTAGAGTACATCCAGCATACCGACATGCGATGATGTCATCAACTAAAATGTTTTTGTGCGTGGACTCCTTCCTGCATGGCTTGCTGAATGTAGAACATGCATGCCTTGCTGGAAGCATGCACGGAAGCCTCCACGAAGGTCTCCTCCATGTCCAGGTAGTTCTTCCTGCCTCGGGGCTTCGGCTAAAGAGATGGAGACAGAGAGAAAGGAGCTTGCAAAGAGCCTCAGCAAGGGAGTGAATAAGATGTAAAAGAAAGGAAGTGGGAGGAAGGAAACGCGGCAGAGCCAAGTGCACCATGCCAATCTCGCACTCCCTTTCAACAGCTTGGAGCGGAGCCTACGATGGTCTGCAGGTGCTCGTCCATGATTCCCTGCTAGAGCCGCATTTAGAAATGAGCAGCCCTCTCGAAGAGCATGGCTTTCTACTGCGCCGGCAGCTTCGAAACTAGACAGTCTGTCAAAGCATGGGCGTGTTGATGCCGCAGGCAGGGTTGCCCCAGATATGTCATGCGATGTCATGCAAACCTTGAGGGTTCAAGGTGGGACAAAACAATCAAAAGGCGCGGGCTTTCACATCGTCTGCGATGAGCCAGTCTTCCGACTCAGTCGTGAGCATTTCATCTGAGATAAAACAGAAAAAGTGCCACGCAGCAGCAGGCTCAGACCCTAGCCTCGTAACGCATGTCCCAGATGCGTGCCATTTCCTTCCAACTTACAAGTAGCTCAGAGGATTTCAGGAGGAGGAAACCAAGGCGGGCCAGCGCGACATGACGCACATAAGTCTCTGCCTGCTTCACCTTGAGCCAGTTGGGATCTTTGTCCAAGTCGACGTCTGGAGCTTCGTCTTCCTCCTCCAAATCCTCCGATTCCTGCACCTGATCTCGAGGGAACCACACCGTCTCACGTGCGAGAACATGCACCTCGGCTCTGCAAGCCGTCCGTGATCCTGGCACACCAAAGCACGCCGCAAGGGCGTGTTCAAGACCAGCAGATCTTCCGTCCTGGACTTCTCGCCACGGGACCGCCAATCCTTGTCTGCCGAGACCACGAATATTGTGGGCAAGGGGCTGCCGCACAGAAGATAAATAGGACAAGGAAGATGTACAGGCAAGCGCAAGCACAACCCATAATGGCCAATTCACCACCGGGCACTGACGAAGTCGATGGGGGCCTCTTGGCCTGATTCTGCAATTACCATGCCGTCAGGCTCAGAGGACTGAGAGAGGAACAACCGATTCTGGGGCAGCAGCCAGCCATGAAAAATGTGGCCTTGGCAAGCCATGCTGAATCACTGCCTGATCACTTCTGGAGCCTGAACTAGAGAAAACACAATTTGCGGTGAGAGGTGCAAGGGTTGCCAGGAAAATTGCTGCTGTGAGCTGCGCTGCCTTCCTGCCAGACAAAGCAAGCATGCGAACTTGTATTGCAACTGGAAAACACCAACGCGATGGCACCAAAGGCCTTGGTTGCAATTTTGCATGCCCGTGGCGCGCACGACGCCCTGCAGCAGGAAGGGGATTGAATGCTTGTCTTCAGTCTTCACCTTTCCAATGCGATTAGCCGGCACCTCGTGACAACATGGCGGACAATCCAGAAGTGTTTGCTTTGCCACTGTGCAAAACAATCCGTTGTATCGTGCAGTTGTCTACCAAGAAGCTTCTGGCGCAAGTGCGGGTTTGCTGGCTACGTAGCCCCGATGAAATGCGTGCTACACTACCCTCTGCACCAGAATGATAACAATGGATGCCATGTCGCCTGTGCGGCTTTGTGTCGGCCTTCAATGCATTTAAACAGTCTCATGCGGCTTTGTGCTGGGAGAGTGGAGGCGCAAAATTCGATTCGGGCATGCACTCCAAGGAAGAAAAACGTTCCAGAGCCGGAAGCTGACGAGCTGCCTCCTGTTTTCATCCATATTGCTTCTCGAATCTTATGCCGATGCCTGCATGTCTTGCTGCATCCTCGGCAAGTGCCAACTATCGCCAACATTGCTGCCAGAACGACCATTGACTAACAGCCAGCCTGCAGCCTCAGCAGCTGACTTTATTAGCTGCTTTTGCTTGTCGCTCAGCTCCTTTTCCTTTTCGCCGATGATTTTATTCGACCTTGGCATGTGGTCCACTTGCATAAGCACGGTGCGCACATACACCTCCAAGGAGCAACGGAAACTGGGGATAGCGGGAAACTGGGGATCCCCCCGGGAGCGAACCTGTCCAGCTCCCCAGAGATGTATTCCAAACGCTTGGCGACATTGGCCTTCAAGACTCTAAATGAAAAGACTTGAAAGATTGAAACTGCTGTCGCATGTGTGCTGGCCTTGGCATCGTCGACATTCTGCTTGACCATCACCTTTCCGGCACATGAATCTACAGGGCGTTGAGCTCTGTGCTTTGCTACTAGTAACAGTGCTGCGCTTGAAGTCTCTGGAATTCGGTCGAGCTTCGGGGCCAACTAGCTTGTAAACGACGGCATCTTCCTGAGAACCAGGCGCATCTCCACGAAGAGCCCAAGGCACTCTTGGGGCCCTCCCTTGGGGCCCTCCCAGCCTCGATGGAGTCAAACTCCTGCTTCACCAGCTCGGTCTCCTGACGAAAAACGGAGCACATTTGCATCACTTGAAGCAATGGTCCGTGAAGCATTGACGTCGTCCTGCTGCTGAGCAATGAGGCCCATCCGTGCTTCGTAGTCTTTCTGCAGACCTTCCTGCATGCCCTGAGCAATCACATTCTGAAGTGCAAATTCCGAACCCACACTCGATAGTTGCGTTGACAGCTGAAGCTCCTTGAACTTATCCAACTCCTTCTGCATTTCCTCATGCCAGTAACACAAGTTTGCCATTAGTTCGCCCGGACCAGGAAAGTGCGTGTTTGCAAACAGCTGCTTTCTTCGTGCCTGTTCGCTGGCAGGAGCCATGAAACCTGATGAGTCAAGGTGAGGCTTCCAGACTTTAAGCATTGGGGAGGCCTTTGTGTTCGTGCCTTGCCCGGGGTGCCGCGTGTGGGCCAAAGGGCGAACGTGCAAAGCTTGGACAGGGAGCCTGTTGCCTCTCTGGGTGAGTCTAGCTCTAGCTGAGCTCTAGGACCTAGGACCCTAGGATGTCACGAGAGACGAGAACAGGGAAACAACTACTAGTAGCGTTGTGGATTGGACGTGACATGAGTCAAAGCTGACGACTGCTTTCCATGCCTCAGTCAATGAAGCGTGATCGCTCGTTGCTCTGGCAGCCCAGACTCGTCTGAAGCGCCGAGCGGCGAAATCGAGACATTTCACAATGGAGTCAAAAGCGCTGATACTCTCTTGCCGAATGCATCCCTTCACTTTTGGCGTAGACACCGGATTCTTCAAAGCGGTTTCAGCCAGGCACCTCCATTTAGCAGCACTTGACAGGGCATCGCACGTCTGTCCACAAGATTGACTAATACGGTCGCTCGAGCAACTGATCCGGGCCCAGAAAGAGCACGATACAGAGTCCCTGGAGCAAGTTGGCCTGTAGGCCACAGCCGCAAAGCCACTTTGCTTCGCGAGGATGAGTGAGGACTGTACATTCGTTGGTATTCGTTGCATGCACAAGATCCGCTTGGCCAGGACATTCATGCTTGCCTGCTGTCAGAGTAAATAGTGGTATCCTGTCGGTTTAACACCGTGACAAAGCGGCTCTCTAATAATATTTAGTTGATCAGAACTGATCAGCCAGCCTCTTTTGGGATGGTACTGTGGCTGTGGAGCAGACAACGCCAGCTCTCTCGACCGAACTCTTGGAAAAGTTGCTGCAACCACTTTTGCATAAATTCAGCAGCATGGGGATGCAATTTGATTACATCTCCAAGCGGCTGCTGGTGCTAATTCCCGCATTGCCGCTAGACGCGGCCGCCTGGCAGACTGACTGAGGCCCCCCCTCCTAACCCTCCTAAGTCGTATCAGCCTGTAAATGTCTGCGCCGAAGTTCGCTTGTCGGGGATGTCGGGATTGGGTTCTCCCCTCCTTCGGCGTCCGCAGTGAATCCACAGCTCCCTCTTCGCAACTTCAAGGATGCAGCTTCACCAGGGCTCCTCGAAGCTCTGTGGCGACATTGACATCACCGAGTGGCATCTCGGATTCAGCAACTCCGGCGAACCTCACGGCAAGTTAACTTCCTCCTAGTTGATCAGCTTCTGACGAAGATTAAGCTTTTTGGACTTGCAAACGGCCTGCCAACGCTTGGCATAGGCACATCTCCGAAGTGGTGATCAAGCTCCTCTTGAAGCTCTTGAATCTGCCTGTCCATGGAGACGCAACAATGTGTCGCAACATGCTTAGCTGCTTGCTGCTGCCACAAGTAATAGAGCACGCACGACGACGAAGTGCCCCCCGGCCTCAAATCATCATCGACGTTGGTGTTCTCTGATGCTTGCGTCATCACGCCAGTCTGTTGTGCTCCCTGCTCGGACCCTGGATTCGGGTTGATGGCCGCCGTGATGCCTGGAGACCCAAATGCTTCTGGCGATTTCAGCCGTGGGTCAGATTGCACCCTCGCACCTGGACAGAGTCTGGTGTACAAGCAAAACACGCTGACGCTGACTACAGTGAAATAGCAGAACCGAAAAAACAACATCAGTGAACATCACATGGCTTTGTGTGCTATCCGCGCCAGTCCAGCATCCTTCGTCAGATTTTATGTGTTGGCACCTGCACTGTCGAAGCCGAGATGGCCATCGTCCAGCTCGGCCAGAAAATCCATCTGCTCGCGAGAAGCATCGAGCAAGCAGCAACTGCGGACATATGCCACACCGCTCCACCTCGCCATCGATCTTCTGCGCTCCGAAAGTACCCGTGACCGTAAGCAGTAGTTCCGGGCTGCGGAAGAGGTTCATCAACTGAGCAGGGCCAAACTTATCACTGGCAGGTTGCCTTTGGTTCTCCCCAGCTCCCCCAGCCTGATAGTACAGCTTGAACTCTGTCTTCAGCAGGTGCTGGATTCGGGCAATGTAGATGCCGTTGCACAAGTCCTGATACGATGGAGCCACAAGCTCAATCTGGCATGCGGGCGCAGATGTCCTGCAAGAGCTGGACGTCAGGAAGCTCCTACAGTTTGGCGGGCGAGCTGCTCAGCTTCAAGCAGCGGCAGTTCCAGGCCTCGTAAATAGCCCGCTTGGATGAATCCTGGCGGCAACTTGCAACTTCGGCGACTTGGGTCTTCGGTCGAGTCTTTGTATACATTGCGAATGACAAATGAAGCCCTGCGTTTTCGTTTGTTTCTTGATTTTAGGGTTGGGGGTTGGCAAAAACCTTACAACCTTATGGGTTTTCTGCATATTTCTTGGTCAAAGACTACAACTACATTGAAGACCCAAGCGGCCCCGGACAAGAAGACCTAGGCGACCCTTCGACCCTTGCAACTGCTGCTGGTCGGCGCGGGTACCGGTAATGAATGGTACTGGTAATGACTCGGACTGCCAGGGTAGTCACAGCAGCTGCGCTGCTATTGTCCAGCAGTCGCACAGTTGTTCGTGGTCGTTGTTGCAGGCGCAGCTGCAGCAATGAGTCTACTTGTGGAGATGTCGTCAACACTGTTGGTCTTTGCTGGCTATGCACTCGCGCTGTAGTATTGAAAGCGAGCTTGTCCTCTCGCACAGCGAGACGCTCAGCCAAAGTTTCACAAAAGTTTTCCCATTGCGTCATCCAAGTGTTCAGTCGGTTTAAGTGGGTGTGGTCTTCCTTGCAGAAACTGCTTTCGCAACTCAACTTCTGCGTGGAGGCACCGGGTTGCTCTGACATCCGGTCGGTTGATCAATTACTTTCACTGCATTGAGTTTCTGAGCAATGCGGGAACCCACCACGAGTCTCAATGGAATCATCCCAGAGACAGCACCGAAAGCACGAAAACACTGCCGACGGCACCTGGAACACGAGTCGAAGGAATCGGCCAACAGCATATACCACACCTGAGTCTCCCTCTCCCTGTCTTTTCTCTGGCGCACAAGGCAAGACGAATGCCTGTGCCCACAGTGCCCTCGAGCTCTGGGGGGGCCCGGCCCAGGTAGATGCCCATCACACCCCAAGAGCCGGAGTAGCCCATGGGTGCAGGTGCGCTCTTCTCACTGGCTACCTGGCATAATAAGGCTTGTTCAGAGGTGTTCTGCACGAGATTCGGGTGGCCATCGCCAAGACACAGGTTCAAACTTGCAGCGGAGACGAACTGTGATATCCGGCAGTCCACTCTTGCATGGCCTGTGCCTGCAGACGTTGCGGTGGACAAGTGTCGCTTTGTTGGGCTTCTGCATGTTCCTGCCTTCGCTGTCCGAGGATCCAGCCTGACAGCTTCTACAGCTCGCAAGCTCAGTTCGATGCACTTCTCGCATCGTTCCGTGGTGCCTGCTTCGCCCAGCATTCTTCGGAAGCTTTTGACAGCAACCAAACTCCTCGCACAGGCGCCTTGGCTTGCGAGATGCCGGCTTTTTCTCGAAGTCTTCCTCAAATCTGCGTCAAGCCGCTGCACGAAGTTGGCTGCCGCGATCTCGGCCATGGGAGTGCCTCCCCCGCGGAGAATGCGGCCGGTGCACACCAATACCAGCAGAAAAAACATCATGGTTCATTATGGTGTTCTGAAGTACATCTACAGTCTGCAGTAGCTCAGCTACAGTAATTATTAGGCAGCGCACAAGGGTTGAGCCCAAGCACCGGTGCACGCCGAATTCACTGGATCGGAACGTGAGCAGGAAGTCCATCGCCCTACCCGTGTACTGCGCCTGGCATCAACATGCGCAAAATCAATACCCGGGCATAGTTTCAGTCGAAGCCTCCAAATTCGAGTTCACCCGCAAGGTCTTGGATGTTGCTTGTGGAATGAAGATGGGGTCCTGCCGCAGGACGAGCTTCAAGCAAGTTACTGTATGATCGATGCGGAAGAGCCCACACAATTAGCTTGAACTTCGTCCGTCCTCTTGTATGTCGGACAAGTCCAAGCTTTCCTGTAGATTGCATCTGCTGTGTTCCAATCGAAAATCCTAACACCTCCCAACGTCCATCGATACAGCGGTGCCAAGATCGGTGAGCCAAGCAGCGTTGACGAGCCTGCCGAGCTGAAGCGTCCTTTGGTCTCCGCGATCACTGCGTGCCAACAATCCCCTTCGCCCAACTCTTCAATGTTCTGAGAGGCCGGCGCATTCTTACTAAGCTTGACTCCTGAATAACGGGTGCTTCGGCAATCATCACGCGGCTAATCGGATTGAGCAGACGGCACGGGGGTGCTATATGCCCGGCTACCGTATGCCCAGTTCCTTGCCAGAGATTACCATTGCATGCAAGGGTCTTCTGGGTGGAAGTTCTGCCCTCTTGCTTTGACCAGTGTCACCATTGAAGAGCAAGACGTACCTTAGGAAAGAGATAAGGCAACCCGAGGAGATGATGCAGGCATTGCCATGTAGGCAACAAATGGAAGCATCCAGACCTTCCTACAGAGCCACAAGCACAGAGTCAGCCAAGTCACTCTATTTGTATCCAGGCTGTGACATCGGGATCACCTCAGCTTTTCCGGTCTCGGAAGAGCACCCTACGGCCAGTCTGCTGCGATCTACTGCGTGTGTCTCGACGCTGCCAAGTTGCTAAGGCTTTCCGTGATGCGTGACGCCAGGCTGGATGGGTCGGTAGAGTCGAAGCTCCGCTCAGATTCTTCCACCCATGTCACCTAGGCGACAAGCCAAGTCACAAGAGAAACAAGCTTTGGTGCACTCTGCATTGGTCCTACTTGCAGCAGCTGCTGCAAGCAGAGGACATCAACTGCATTCACTGAGGGCTCCGGCATTAGACGTATCCATGCGAGACCTCGGTTCGAAATTAATCAGAGTGGCAAGTGCCTGTTCCCTCATCCCGAGGATGCGGCAAATCTCCATGCTGCCACACGTCCGCGGTGATGGAGCTTTGTGTTCCTCACGCGCATGCACACGCACGCACACACACACACACATATCTACCTGGCATCGAAGTCTTCCGGACTTCTTGCGCACGCTCTCTGACCTGGCCTTCAAAGAGATGCAACTTTCTGATGCCCTGGACAGCATGCGGCATCGAGTGCATGGTTTGATCCCATCTTGGAGGTTCTGGGCTTCGGCCTGGTCGCTTGACTGAACCAGCAGAGTTGCAGTCAAAGACCCAGATGTCAGTCGGTTGGATTGCCTCAGCAAACAAGAGCTCAAACCGCAACCCTTCAATCACAGATCTTCAAGTCCCAAAGAGAACCAACAGCCGTATCAAAACCTGAACCCATCACTCCTGCTGCCAGAGTGCAGGCTTGGGTTCAAGGAAGAGAAGAGCGCAATCGGACCGACCTGAGATGCGAACTGAGTCCGAAACAGGCTGCACTGTCAGAGACACGGAACCAATGGCAAGACAGTGCATAGTCCGAATGATGCTTCTGTTCGCAAACATTGTGCAAAGAAGTAATATTGACTCTGACACCCTTCGGGCTCGAACAAAAAGTTGCATGTACGAGTAACAGTCTGCAGCAGCATACTTGCACAGGGAAGCGGCAATGAGGAGAGCCAAGCCGACGAGCAACAATCCGCCTTGAAGAACCTGCATGTAAGCATATGTAAACAGTGTATAGGACACTTGGCAGACATATGTCACAAGTACCAGCAGCACTGCTCGCTGTGAGTGCAGACGGCTTCCTGCACTGCGTCTCATTTCCTATAGTGTCTCTGGCCTTCTCCCATGTTGGTCGTGCTGCTGCAGGAGGATACCAACGGCGCATGTGGAAGTCTCGCTTTGTCCTGCAAATCGCCATGATGCCTTAAACTGGCAATTTTGCGCTGCTGCGTCCTGTAAAGCCCCTGCTGCGCATCCTGGGGTTGAACCAGCCGACTAGCGATGGCTGCAGATGGCTGGGCTGGCTGCACCTCCAGCTTCATCCACATGAAAAAGTCCATGGAGGTCCTCAGGTGGGGTGATCTGAAGCTGAGCGCCGCTGAGGGCGTCGAAGGTCCCAGCCTTGTTACAGTCCAGTCTGTCAGCACTCGCATTTCCTCTACGAAGGGTACCGCCAGATACGCCTGTCAGGTCAGCTTCGCCCTAGAATCTCTGCAATGACTCTGAAGATCTCTGAAGCTTCCACAACAAGTGCTTAAACGACTGCCTGATTTGGAATACATGTTTGCAGGAACTGCTCAAAGGCCTTGAATGCCACGGAGTAGAAGAAGTTCATGCTGTGAGTCAGGCCCAACCCACCGCTTGTGACATGAACATCATACCTGCCAAAGCGCCAAACAAGCCCACAGACTCAAGTGCACCGATCTCACAATGCTGTCTCAAATGTTGACATTATGCATCACGGACCCGGCTGTGGATGCAAATGCTAGAAGCCTGAGCTGCAAGGAGGTAAGAGCCAGGTAGAGCACGAAGAAGACGTAGAACAGCATCTGTCAAGCATGGCTCAGACTCATCTCCGGGTTGCCTCATGTGCAAAAGATGCGCCTGGATTGAGTTTGTCATCCTGCTCGCATCAAAAGCCCAGCAGGTCATTTGGTCTTTCGATATCTTTTGCACCGATAGTAGATTCACAGTTTGAGGCTCGAGCATGCGGAAATGAGTTCTCCGCACTGCTTACAACAGCACAAGGCTTCCGCAAAAAAAACATGAACACATGTTCCAAGGGCACAAGCGCTGTACCTCACAGCACTGGTACTCTTGCCCATTTTCCTCTTCTCCGCGCATGCTATCAGAGTAGTTCTCAACCTTAATCTTACTACCACTAAGTTTGCTTCCACCATTGAAATGAAGCCTTAGGGATGCTCCGGACGTCTTCGGATCTAATTTGGATGTTGCGTTCCTCGAGGTTTGCGGATTGCATGGGATTCCATGAAGGTTCCTTAAATTTTCCAGTTTGTCTATGAGGCCCTCAGGGCTCCCAGGGATTCAGGCTCTCGCTTCTCGTAGGATGCAGACTTCGGCTTTTGGGCTGGAGGCCTCAAGGGTTTTATCCGTCTCGAATTTGAGAACTGGCACAGTCATGCTGCGTGCTGCGTGTGGTCTTTGGTTTTCGGGTTCCGGACCGGATCTTTTCATTTTTCGGACTCCGTGATTTCTCAAGGCCTAGGCCCTAGTCCTAGGCATTCTTCGCATTAGAGAGACTGTTCGTCATTAGCGCCCGCGGCTCCAGGCTTCCCTGGTTTGGCGACACGTTTTAGGTGCCCGTCGACCGTGAACGAAGGTTCAGATGATTTCTTCCGGGGTGCGCCTGAAGGCGACGAATAAGCTGTTGGAAAGGATGGGGTGCAGGTGCATTAAATTGTGTTGAACGCACGATGCCTGAGCTTAGGTTCATCCTCGGCTTCAGTCTTGTTGTGTGGACCAAGCTTGTGAGTTTTCGCTCTCGTAGGACCCTTTACTGCTGCAGTTTATTGCTGTCGTAAGCTCTTCTAGACTGGGCTTGTTTCTTTTGGTCTTGGGGCTCTCTCTCAGCTTTGGACTCAACCTTTTTCAGGCTTATCCGGGGTTTCTCTTGTTCCACGGCTCTTTGAGATTTCTTCACCGCAGAGCTTGGAAATTCTTGCAGCATAGGGTCAATCTCAGCTTCTGGTGCTCAAAACTGTGCTGCTGACATGGTTGGAATGTGTTACCGCAACAGGTCTATACGTCTATACATGTCCAAGCTTCTGGGCTTCTAGGTGTTGCATTTGTCGCGATTCTCTAAGTTTGGACAAAGGTTGGACACGCATGGGCAACATATTGGATACTTCGACGAACACATCCAATCCGCTTGAACTGAAGCAGCACGCAGATTGCCACAGACTTCCTCTTTAGTCAGAGCAAGTCTCGGATTGCCATGGTTTGCCGAATCCTTTGACAAACCAACTTGTCAATTTGCTGTTCCGAACTGCGCTCGCCGCAGCTCACTTGCCCAACAAAAGCAACCATGATCACCTCAAGAATTACGGCAGCTCAAGAAGCCTCACCCCGACTCGCTGCCCACGCACTACTGGAAGCCATCACACGGCGAAAGACCTCATCATCACCAACATTATCATCATCCGCATTGCAGCCGATTCTCGAGCGAAGGGGAGCTTCGCTTTGGGAGGCAACTCAGCGCGGCAACTAAGCTGCTGTCGTTCAGATGTGCATGGCTGCAGCAAGAGCTATCTGCACTCGGTTTGGTGTCCTCGGCTGGTAGGTGGTGCTGCTGGACCACCTCGAGATCGGAGGACTGCTTTTGCCCTATGCAGTATGTCAGTATGTGTCGTCCGAATTCAGTCATCAGCCGCACAATGAAGAAGGCATGCAGCGCCACCAGCTCCGTCAAAAGGATTATCCTCTCGGGCTGTGGCGGGCAATGCCGTTGAATGCAGACGATTCGTGACCAAGCCTCTAAGGCAAGGCTGGTGTCTAAACATGAGAGCTGATGTGCCCGGTCCTCTGGGCGAAGTACATGATGAGATTCATCGTGGGCTGCACATTACGTTCCTGCCCACAAGTGACACCATGACGCAACGTGAGCTCGAAAGGTTTACAATCGTTTACAGTATGCGGTGTTTACTCGCTTTCGGCCGCCTCGCTTAGCTGCACCGGGCTTCCTCAGGAAGGCTTTTGATGGCATAACACGGCATCTTAAAACCAGCTCGTGATTGCACGCAAACGGCAACGGCCTCCTGTCTCGGAGCTGCACCCATTCTTCTCCTCCTGCTCCTTGCAAAGAATTGTGGATGCAAATCCAATTCTGTCCGACGGAGTTTGTTCAACTTGGCTGCGAGGATGTGGGGCAGAAGCTGGTATTCTGCGTCCTACACACTCCCTCAAACATGTAAGGTCTCATGAAGCGGAGACAGGGTGTTGGGTGCCTTAAAGGACTTCATGTCGCAGCAGAAACAAAAGAGCCAAGCAAGCGAGCGCCTTAGCGTGAAACTGCCAGCCGTCAGAGCCTCAGTCTGTGTCCAAGCGAAATCGTCGGTTAGGCACTGTAGGACCGTAGGAGTTTCACCACAACGTGAAGCTTTCAGCTCAGCTGCCAACCTTTGGATCTGTGCTGCGTGTACCAAGTGTACTCTGCTCTCGCTTCCACCAAGAGTCCGATGAAAAGGGCCACAGCCATGACCTTCAACCCATGGTCTCTCTTATGGTTATACTACAAGTAATAACACTGAATGCATGGCAGTTGCAGCGAGCCTGCTTGCCACTGAAGCTGCTTGACGAGAGGGAATCTGCGAAGGATTCCCTGTTGTCCATCAAGCTGTTCCAGCTGATCAGGACAATGCAGAAGCAACACCTTGCTCCCAAAGAGTCGCACTTGCACCGAGATCCGAAACGAGAGCTTCACTCGGAAGCGGGCATCATCAACCCAGCACGCGGGGCGAAGAGGTCCATGGCCGGTTTTCGCAGCCCGGCAAAGTCGAGACAGTCCCTGCAAGAGATCTAATCGAAGAAACCCCACAAAGGAAGCGGAAAGCCCCACCTCGCGTCGCGGCGCAGAGCCTGCTGACAGGACAGGCACCGAATGCACCGAGCGATGACTCAACGCCCGACTGTTGCGATGAGCATGCATATACTTGCCGACCGAGCCTTCATAAAGCTGCTCACCGCCGGGGTGTCTGAGACAGCCTGCCTAAATCGCAATGCAAGCTGGCATACTCCTGTGGTAGCCATAGCAATCCAAAGTGCTGACAATGCGACTGGGAACGAAGGGGAACAAGGCTCCAACACCGCAGTTGCGGCAGTCGTCGTCAAGCGCTTGTGTGGCGCACGCCTTTCCAACCCGAAACAGATTGACAATCCGAGGTTATGCGAAGAAACTTATACTGGGTTTCGCTGCGCAACCTGAGATTCAGGCGAAGCAAGGCCAAACGGTGATGGCAGTGTGAGATGCCGCCTGACGCGCAAAGGTCAATGAAGCGACATGCTCAGAAAGGTGGCCGAGGTCTCCGGCGCCCAGCCTGCTGTGCTCACACTTCTGCGTCGGTTGATCGTGCTGCCTCATCCCAACAGAATTTCGTCAGGCTGTGTATGCCGCGACTGAGGCAGTTTGTGCAAACAGAGTGCTTCCGTCGCAGGTCGTCCAGAGCTAGCCTGCAGACGGTGGACTACGGCCGCTGAAAGGACCATGCGAACAATTATGGATCATACACAGCGCCGCCTTCGACAAATGTGCGCAGGATTGCCCAAGCGGCCGCTGTGACGAAGCGTGTGCCAATGGCAGACCTTGACGTGATTCTTGAAAGTGGTTGTGAAGTTCTTCGCTTGCATTCTTCCGCTACTCAGGCCACCACAAGAAAGAGGCACACCAACAAATCAGACCACCTCAGGAAGGGACTTTCGAGCTCTTGTGTTTTTGATGCTTGAAGCGTCAAGTCCGGCTGGATTCGTCTCAGACGTGCAAGCTGCAACCCAGCCGCAGTAGGCCCAGCAAGGAATGGCCGACCAACCCTCGTTGTTCCAACTCTCGAACCGCATCTGTCACCAAGGCCTGTGAGTCTGAAAGCTGCGGGGTGCAGCACTCAGTGTGCGAAGGGCAGTGTGTGCCGACACCCAGCCGCTTCAATGCAAAGATTAGCAAGTTTCTGTCAACGGCACCGACGCTTTGCCTCTTCGTTGTTCTTACCCGGCAGTGGGCCGGCGGGTGCCACCTGCCCATGCTTTGACAGATGCTATGAATGTTGTTTTATCCCCATGCTTTAGGAAGCTTTGTGTTGGATGACCTGAGTCTTGCAGAATAAGCTGTGCAGGCCTTCTCGAGGCCCAGGACTGATTCCCAAGGCACTGTTACTCCATTCAGGAATCCGCTTTGCATATCAGCCTGGCAGCAGTATGCAGCAGTTGTTCCTTGTGCCATGGAGCGGGAGGAGACTCTGCCTTCAGCTGCACGTAATCGAAAGACGTGGGAAAAATCGGCAGCTGGTACAGCACCTGCGAAAAGATCGGAGTAAGTCGTCCTCAAGACCTTCGCAGGTACGATCCTGACGCAGGAAGCATATCTGCCACCCCGCCCACAACATGCTTACAAGATCTTACAAGACGACTTCCTGACCTTCATCTCTCCTCCTGGCATCTGCTGGCCTACCAAACCTGAAAATCTCGGACTTTAAGACTGATGCACCGCCTTGAGCAGCACTATAGTGAGGTTGAACATGATCAGGCCCTTCCTCGGCACTTACTGGGCACGAGACATGAGACCAGCTCCAGTGGCCACAACCTTGCTTTGGTCTTCTGGAGTGCATGACCGTTAAACTTAAAAACCGAGCATCCAGAACCTTGGATGTGGATGTGGGAAAGTCATCAAAGACACCACCAGCGTGCACGATGTCACTGCTGAAAGCACGCACGTGTACATCGCGAAGTGTACCTGAACCGCACAAGCCAGAATCGGCGATGCTTCCGCAGTGCCCTGCAAGCAGCACAATCACACCGCAGGGCACGACTGTGAAGAGCATCAGAAGCGGGAGCGTTTGAGACCAAAAGGCCTATACATCAAACGTCTGGAACGGCAGCTGGAGCCATTCTATGAACGTGTAAGGCCCTTTGCCTGAGATGCACGGCAGACTTACATCCTCTGGCCTTGTACAGCAGTGCTGCCAGGCTGTCATGCCGCCGATGACTTTGCAGCGTGTCTTCCTGGGCTGCTCGCACTTCTGCTGCGAAACAACTATTCAACGAAGTAAGCGCACAATATATCAAGAACACCAGCAGCCTGTATCCACTCAGACTCAGTTACAATACTGAGAACACGTGCATATCCAAAGCATAGTTGTGCATGCAAAGTTGCGGGGTCATAGGTGTAGAGGAAGTCATCCACCAGCAATCCCAGTGCTCCGCGCGTCATTTCCAAGCATCGAGCCTGTGCCCGCTTGACTGTGCTGTACCGGACTGTCATGGACTGCCTGGCTAGCACAGCGACCGCCTTGACATCGGCAAATAGCGCCTTCTTCTCCTTGAGGTTGCATGAGAGCGGAAGCTGCAGTACAAGCCGTGAGCAGGACAGGACATGCAGCCACTCAGGCTCTACTTGTAGGTGCCCAAGTTGGCCCAAGTCTCCTTCGCCGTACCAGTCGCGAGAAAGCCATCACCAAGTAAAGAATTTTGCCTGCGGTATTTGTGCCTCGCAACGTACGCCCACTTCAAGCATGACTAGATGCGGCCAAGCCTTTTCACAAGGTTTCTTCCCACTCAGGTCCACTGGTCACCTCGCCTGCGGAGAGCAGAGGCATCAGACTCCGTGGGCACTTCGGCGTCTTCCTTAGGTCCAGGAGCTTCAACGCCAAAGCAATGCGAACTCTGCGCTCGATCTGTTGTCGTCTTCCTCCCTTCCGCCCTCCTTCCGTCCCGAATGCCATGATTGAACGACATCAGCTGGTGAAGCTGACGGGAAAACACGCTTGCAACACCCCGATTGACATCCGTTAAGGTCTGAAGACTGTGAACGCATCATCACGAACGATTGAAGCCCTGTAGTGATATAAGCCCGATTTCACATGTATAGATTGCAGATTGCCAACAACTTTACAAAACCGTGATGAAATAACAAACGTTCAAACCCCATTAAACACCCTCTGAAACCCAGCAGATAAATGTCGGAATCGTTTTACCCTGCGCCCCATGCGACTCCAGAGTAACAAGGTAGGTCGAACAAGCTGACAATGTCACAGCAAGATCGAGGGCAGCTCCCCGCACGATTCTAAAAACTGTTGTCTGAGTCGTGGCCCAGGAGGAGTTCGGAACTATTCCAATCGAATGGTCCAGCTTCAAGTTTGACGACAAGATGTCAGAGAGTGCGAACCTGCTTGAAGGAAACCCGCAATCCCGTGATGCAGGTCAAGCAAGGTTCTGAAGCGAATGTGAATGAGTATGCCAAGATGAACAATAGTGAGATAGATGAGTCTGAGACTTATATTATATGGGGACATGGCAACGGAGATGCATTCTGCAAGATTCTATTGTTACTTCTGACTTGTCATTTAGAAGCACCGCGAGGGATTGCAGATGTGATTGCGGCGACCTATTCTCTGATTGCACTCATCCATAGTCCTGTTGGGAGTCTTCAGCTGCAGTCTTGACAAGAGCATCGGACGATAGGCTTGGATGGTCTTTGCCCGCAACCATGTCGCTGAGGGTCAGGGAAATGTAGGCCCGTGGGACTTTCAAAGATCTGGATGCATTGCCGACGGCCATATCTCCGAGTTGGGACCTAATACACCCGCTCCAAATGCAGCACAGGGTGTTGAACTTTGAGCGAGGAGCTCCAGCTGCCTCCTCCGGGATGCCATTCGGCAACCTGGCACTGCCCTCTTGCACCTGAGAGAAATGGCCCCAGGGCTCCCAAGAAGCTCTGCATGGCTCTTCCACCAAAGCCTGTGGTGCAGCTGCATCCTGAACGACCTGCTCATATCATGCAACTTGGTTTCGGAGCAGTGACGTTACGGAGGAGCACCTCTCCGGCCCGAGCGCATCGCTCCAGCAGCGAGGTCTTGCGCTCCGACACTTCCTCAAGAAAAGCCAGTCTCTCCGTATGTTTGGACCCTGCTGGCACAAGCTGGGTGAGGTGGTAAGTTTGGGAGCTGCTAGGACCAGGATGCTGATTCCCGTCCTTAGCCGAGATCCGACGTAACCGCTGCAGCTGGAGATCCTGGCGGCTCAAGCATCGATGGCACGACTCAGACTAAGATAGGAACATCAGCTCTTCATCCGAACTGTCCACTTTCTGGGCCTTGAGGTGCTCGCAAACGCATTGATCTATCTCTTCCGCCGCTTCGATCCGGCTTACCTCCAGAGCATCCAGCTGCTCCAGACGTGCATATAAAAGACGAAGAGCAAAGCCCAGGTGCACATGCAACCGTTTTTTCTCCAGACCTGGGCCCTGCCGCAGTAAGGCTATTGAAGAACGGTTATTGGCGTGGAGAGTGCTGCGTTCGAGAACTTCTCAGAAGCCCCACCGCAACCTGTCTCCATGGGGCTCTTCTTTCTTATCCACGCACACCAGAATTGCTGCATTGCTCGCACACAAGGCTCCGAAGTCGCATGATCTGGCCTTCACAACCCAGAAATCAACAGACAAATGGAATGAATGACTTGGTAGAGGCGGCATATTCGGGCCAGTCCCGGCTGTAGCGCTCGGAAAGATACTCCTCCTTGTCGGGGATATGGTAGAAGTAAAAGGAAGCGGCCATGGTTGCAGGGGCCCACAGATTCCACCAGCATCCGGTGGCCACAGCCCAGCCCAAGAACAGAATGACATCACCACAGTAGTTTATGTTCCGACTGAGGGAAAAAAGTCCAAGGGTGTAACAACGGCCCTTGTTTTCAGCTTTAGCCTTCCACCACTTTCGCTGGAGCTCTGACCATGTGTTGAGCCAGGATCCCAAGCAGTACAGAAACACTGCCACGCAACATGTCATCCTATCAAGAGTGCCCTTCAGAAGTGCACCAACAGCGAATGAGATGAGTATACTCAATATCCAAAGGATCACCACTGTGAGCTCTTCCTTCGCTAGCTCTCGGGGCAACAACCATCGCGCCATCGCGTTTAGACGGAGCATGTATGCAACTCCAAATGTAAACAACAACGCGCAACGCCAAGCGTTTTTCGTGTGGCCCGGCCACTGCACCTCTGGCCACAGCAGCACCCACCCGTACAAGCCGAGCACGAACAAGGACTCAAGCGCAAACACATTGGCTCGCATCATAGTAGATCGCAGCGTGCTTCGAAAGTTTTCAGGCCCGTCTGCCATTGCTTGGTACTCCACTGCCCCGGCCATGTGCCCTGGCAGGGTGGGGGGATCCCCAGACGAAGACCCTACAGGATCGGAGTCGAACACAGCAGTCTGGCGATGAGAAGCAAGCACTGTACGTTTGAGGAGGCTTCCCTAGCATCGCATGACATCTTCTTGCAGGACATGGCCAGCCTCTACGACCTTGGCATTGGTGCTGCACAGCTCCTGGAGACAGGACAGCTTGCAGCTTAGCTTCGAGCAATATGCATACAACCAGCAGAGCCTCCTCTGCCATGCCTGTCTTTGGACTTGGGCGACATTCTGCCGGACAAGCAGGCGAATACAACACCATGCAGCGCCGAGTGTTGCGTATGAAGCTTATGGCACCTTCTGGTGCACTGTTCATCTTCAGGAGCTCGCCGCAAGGCCCCGCGGCTTTGGCTGCTGCTTGGACGAAAGCCTCACGAAACGTTCTTCGTTGAACTTGTGCTTCCACTGATATCCTGGAATCGGTGCTGCACTGCGTGGCATTGCCTCCAGTACTGGCTGAACTGCAGCAGGTGGAAGCCCAGAACAGAGGCACAAATTGTGGATGCGATCCTCTCTTGCCCTGAGATGCAGCGGGGCGTTTTAAAGCCGTTCTCGAGCACTACAACATAGGACAACCGGTTCGGTGCCTGTGTGACCGCTCCTGGGTTGTCAGCTCGCCTCGTCGATTTTGCCAAATGGCCCGCAGCCTCAGAGCAACTTTTATGTCTGACTGTTACCTTCCTCTTTGGAACCCTCGTATATCCTCGTATCCGACAGCAGCAGCTCAAGAACTGGGAGTTGAATGAAGCCACAAGACTACATACAAACTCGAGCAAGGGTAAATCGAAAACAAAAGACAAACAAACCGCAAACAGCAACTTACCATTTGCCAGGCATGAGGACTCCAGTTCAGATCGCTGGTACTAGGCTTTCCAGCTGGGCAGATATGTGAAGTTGTCCTTCGCGCATGCCCAGCCTAGCTGTTGATGGCCTTTTTGGCTGTTATTCTCATATTCGGGATTCATAGAGTTGCCTTTGATGCAGGTTTTGCTACGTGTCTCGTAGCCTTTCTTTAACCAGTGATTTCCCTATGCAGGAAGATTCCAGGTCTATCTGAAACAGATCAGACGTTTTGAGCATGTGGCTCAGTGATGAAGCCGGTGAGACACCGCAGCTTTACCAGTAGAACCTGGTTCACAGCAGACATGTCAAGTCCAAAAACCTGTGGATGTGGACAGACTGCAGCGCATCAGCACGCGCTGTGCGAAGCAAGTGAACACGACAATACCACCACTGATGCACCTTGTGTTTTGTGTCGACCCGTCGCAGTTCCAGGCGTCGCCAATGCAGCAAATGCTCCTTTCCGATTCAGACCGCTTCAGGAGAGAACTCGGTGTTGACGTCCAGAGAAGGTAAGAACAGCGAAACCCAAGCGGTCTTGCAAACGGCGCAGAGAGACAAAGCTAAAGCTTTCCGGGCCGACGAATGTGACGAGAACAACAGGTTGTCGGAAGCCGGGGTCCTGGTACCAGCGCTCTCGTAGGTCAAGTCTTTCGATCTGGCAAGGACCGGACTTGCCCTCCCAGGGATCGGTCATGATCGGTCCCGCTAGCGAGCCTGAGCCTGGTTCTCTGCTTGGAATTCTCGCTCCCATCGCTCGAGGGCGAGCGCCTCTCCAGTGCTCTCGCAGAAGCCAAGATCGTGAATGCGTGCAGTCGGGCTTGGATCATGAATTGTCATGAAGCTACGATGTTTCTTGCTCGAGCTTGAATGCAACAACCAACATAACGGCACTGTGCGTCCTGAACACAAGAATTCGGCTCCATTGCAAGCTCAAGTCACTTTACGTGTGCCTCAGAATTGTGACACAACAGAGAAGATCGCTCCTGCCTGCAAGTTGGAAATGAGAAAGATCACAAATATCCACAGGTTTGCCCAGCTGAAGCTGACACCTGCACATTGCGAAAGCACCGCACAGCCACCAGTCAGTTGCTCTAGCCAGGCTACGGTTACATAGCATTGGACCAAGGAAAACAACTAAAGCGACATGCTACGTCTTCAAATGTCTTCAGTCAATGAAGCTGCCAGTCGCTGCTTCAGAAGAGAAGCTGATCGCTGTGTTGTGGCCTTCTCGGAACTTCTGCACGCCAAGGCTTTGGAGTAGAACTGTGAGCGGTCGCCCTCAGAGCTGAGACGCATTCTCTTGATTGAGCCATCTCTGAAGACTCGGCTCACGACAGCCGGCCCGCCAGGCAGTGCTGTCATGCGCCGCCAACCTGGGTGGTCACTTCAAAAGGACCGAGTTATAGTATGGAGTTCGTTTCAGCTGCGGACAGTCTGCAAACGTCAGGAGAAACGAAGAAAGTCTCCGGGCAGGTCTGGCAAAAGGGAAACCAGGTATCTTGATCCAAACTGGAACGTACCGAAGCCGTTGGCTTGCCTTCTCGCTGCAACCCGCCAGTTCGACTGCCTCACGACGCTGATGCGATCCCGACCTGCAATAATATTCTACATCTTAGGTCGCAGCGTAAGCGCAAGGCACCACGGGGGCTTGGAAGCACACTAGCAGGAAGGCCACCACCTGAAATCCAGTTGCACAGCTCTTCTGCGAGACGTACCATACTACCATGCTCGAACAGAGACAACCCAGGCCAGGGTCAGGACCACATTGTACGTGCGGATCCACTTGTTGACGCGCATGCGGGACGTCCAGGAGGATCCGACTATTTGAACCTCATGCACTTTTGCTGAGACTGCTGCAAACCCAACTTTTTTTGCTTGTTGCCTTCGCCACCGGAGGACAAGATGTCAGCCGCTCACATTGTGAGGTTCTGCTAGCCACTTCTAGTGCAAGGATGCGGTCTTCTCTCCGTCCTAGAACCCATTCGGCCATCGGTCATGGGGGAGAGCATTGGCCATGAGTTGCCGCAAGCCCCAACTAACAGCCTTGAAGTCAAAGTGCTTTGAATTTTGCAGAATTGAGCTCGGCACACTCTCCATGGAGAAGATGTGCCAAACGAGAAGCGTGAGGTAGCCTGGGCTGTGCCACAAAGCCACGTTTCCAAACCCGAAGCATCGCCCAAAACACTTTGTGCAGCTAGTGGCCCAGGGAAATGATGCTGACATGGGGCTGCCTTGGCAATGGCAGACGTGAGCTTTACATCTCTGTCTGCTCTGGACCACTATCACTGAACGACGCGAAACTTTCACCGAGACACGGAACTTTATGTAGCGCAGTACTAGGGCGTCTATATTATGCATACTGGAGAATGCGAACAAAGCAAAACTTGAGACCTCAGTGAGCTGTGCCGAAACCGCAAACAAAACTTCGGACCAGCAGCAGCAGTGGCAGTAGCTGCATCAGAAAGGAGTAGCAGCCGCTACAGCATGCCAGTGAGATGGATCCCGTGGCATGGTGTCCTACCACCGACCAGCGCAAGCAAGGGAGCTCCCCTAAGCACATGAGAGGTTCGCCATTGCATTCGTCACCATGGAGATACAACGAGCCGCGCAAGATGCTGCAAGATGCTACTGGCTTCCGTGGAACTACACTGTCTGCCGTCCATGTAAGGAGCACATACAAGTGCCCCGAAGGGCTCATCGTTCTCACGGACCTACAACATTCTCCCCCAAAACAACCTCAAAACCTCAGAAGAATGCTACAGTATGTCGCGTGCTAAAATGCTAAAGCTTGTTGTGCACACCTCCTCCCGCCAGTTCGATTTTTGCTTGCATGTGTATTGTTATGCCACCCTTAGTGCTAAGCCGCTTTCAGGTGTGTATTTGTGTCTGCTCAATCGGCCACAGCGTCTGCAGTGCGGCAATGTCATGTGCAGAACGAGGGGCTGCACTGCTGCCAAGGACAGCGAGATGTTCAGCATTGCAGACATCCATCTCACAGCTGTTCGCCTGATGACAATGCAATCCGAATGATCCTCTGACATGCTGGATGGTCTTTGTGTCTTGAGGCGCTGGCGGCGTGATTGTCATGCATCGCTGCTTCGAAGCAGACTCCTTCAAATATGTAGCCGAGCAGCTAGCTTCCGGCCATGGATGCAAGATGACATACTCATACCTCTGTCCTGAGAGATGGAGTCGCCCTGCAAAGGCAGTCTCGAACATATCGTACGCCGTAGACACGAGAAAATGCACCGACCGAGGCCGCTCTTAGGCTCTCACGTCCGCAAAAGGCATCTGTAGCGGCTCAGTGTGGCCGTCACCCTCCCTGAAAACACCCCGATTGCAGCCCCGATTCGAAACGATTCGGGGGTTAAACGTCCTCAAACCGCTATGGATGCTTTTTGTGGAATACAGGGCCCGGGCCTCTTCACCAGATGCGGTGCCGAAAGCTTCATCCTCGCCCTCGGCATGGTCCTCCTGTACGGCTATAGACCCTTCATGCACAACAGGAAAAGTGTCGACAGACGTGGAGGCAGCAGAGCTCCTCTGGAGTCGTCCTGAGTGTGCTACGTAAGACCACGGTGTCAAACACGTGCAACCGACCAGCTCCCGTGCGATCTGCGATGCGAGGCGAGGCACGACCTGGCTCTGCCTCGTTCCTCTTTTGCTTGGCAAAGCTGAGTGAGGCAGAGGTGCCGAAGCAGGCACACCTTAGACGGGCAGCGCATCTTCCAGCATGGTGTAACGCTTCTTCGAAGGCTGCAGAGTACCGCCATGCACAACGTCCCCGTTTACAAGATTCTTGCGCTCGCCGTAGGTCGTGGACGCAGAACAACGCCATGAAGGTGAGAGTCACGTCTGTGGAGCCCTGGAAAGATGTGTCATGCTGCCCCATTTCATCATTGCAGAAACCCCACCGACTAAGCCTTGGAGGGCAAGCCGAGCCAGGCCATCCAGGTCTTTCCACATTGATGTTGTCTCGAACAGCCTGCAGGAAAACTCTTTCATCCAATCGCCGAAGGAGTGTGGTGACAATAAGGCCAGAACCTTCCTCTTGACATGTCGCCGGAAAGTCCAGCACAGTGTTGTTTTCATAGGCCTTCTTCAATCTGCGGACCGGATCAATTAAATGCTGTCATTCGCTGTCCCCGCGCAGCCTGACAGAACCAGCCCGCAACATCGTCAGCCGTGGGCTTCTTCCAAATTCCCGGCGGCAACCAAGCCTGAATCAGGGACACGGCACTGGGTGCAAGGCGTGTGCATGTGTCCACGGTGCCTCAAATGAAAGCGATGTGGCAAGGCTCCTTACAGTACGACACAAACCTCTCAAAAAATCTGTGGAGTGCCAGCAGAGGCATGACAGTGAGGCCAAGCAACAGCGCAAGCCAAAGCACGAAAAACCTGGCAAGGCACGCACGGCAAATGATACTTGCTGCTGGCCCTAAGTCGCCTCACGCCGTCGAAAATCGCATCACGGCCGCTTTACCCCATATAGTGACACGCGATTCAGCGAAAGTCACATCACATGCCAAAAAATCACACGAATTTAGTCAATCACGAAGGTGACGCGCGATATGACATGGCATCGCCGCACAGTACCCCCTTGTCGGGGGGGGGGGGGGG